>CM077088.1:1454922-1679958 GCA_039513925.1 Platanthera zijinensis
GGTTGTGATAACTTGCGAGCCATAGACCTGCTACACATCCTTAACCCAGTATTATGACACCACATGTCCTCACACAGCATACAATTACACATCTAAGGGATTTACACTAAGTCCCTTTTTATTATTCACATCGCATATGCTCAACAGCACGTAAGGGCTCCACACCGAGTCTGTTGTATTATTCACATCCCGTGCTCAAACAGCACACAAGAGCTCCACACCCGAGTCCCTTTTTATTATTCACATCCCGTGCACAATAGCTCTCAAGGTCTCCATGAAAGATTTGGTTTATAGATCCTAAATACCTAGAGGGGGTGAATAGGTTCAAATCTAATTTTAACTTAGGCAATTAAAATGTTAATCACAACATAGCAAATTAGTCTACAACTATCACAGTACAGGATAAAACAAGCACATGAAAAAACACATCACAGCACACAGTGTTTTAAGTGGTTCCCCAATATATGGTTACATCCACTTCCCCCCTTCACTATCCAGTAAGTGCTGGATTCAGCCAAACTTCTTCCACTAACTCAGATCCTCAGATCTTATAACTCAGAACCCAACTTGTTCCTACAGCTCAGACTTCTTCAAGTCTACTTCTCAGATCCTTCCCAAGAATCCTACCTCAGGCAAACAGCCCTACCTCAGCCCTTATCACCAGGCCTACAACTCAAATAACAAAGATCATACCTCAGGAACTCAGCCCTACTCAGCCTTTATAAACTTAGGCTTATAACTCAGAGAGATAACTCTCTTACACTCAGATTTATAAAAGATCTTACCAGAAAAATTGATAATAAAAGTGATAAATCCTCACCCAGGTAGAGAGAGAAAGGGGTGAAGGCTTCTTGATCAGTTCTTGATTGATCTGACTGCTTAATGAAAGTGAAGGGATAGATACTACTCTAGAGGGGGGGTGAATAGAGTTATCAAATTTTGCACAGACAAAAACTTAATATTCTACCCATTCCACTCCATTGGAGTGAAGTGCGGAATGAAAAGATTATAGATATTGATTTAACCTTAAAGCCTAACACAAGTGATGTGTACAAACACAAGCTAACTGTAATTACAGTTAAGCTTGGAAAAACCTAATCAGCAACTAGCAACCTAGTTATATCTAATCACAGCCACAATGCAGGAATTAAACAGTGGAATCCAGACGACACAAGGAAATTTATAGTGGTTCCCAAACAACTTGGGTACGTCCACTCTTCCCCCACACGGTAGGAATCCACTCAGGTTTTTGATCAGGTGCCCTGCCACCAACAGGATCTGTTTCAGGTAGATCCAGAAACCCTTTAGACTTTTGATCAGGTGTCTAAAAACCAAGCACAGGATTTTGATCAGGTGCCCTGCCACCAAGGGATACTTTTGAAGGGAGTAATAACCCTGTACAGGAGGGGGAAGAAGGTTAAGATGTCTTCTCTATTTTACAATAGATTAGAGAAGCACAAAAGCTTGCACTGAGCTAGAATGCTCTAAAGAATCAAGGCTTCCCCTGGCTCAAGAATGTCCAGGTGAAGTCTTGCTTCAGTGCAGAGAAAACTCTTCAGAAAGTTCTGAAGGAAAGAGCTACAGGAAGAAAGTAAATAATAAAATCAAAGTTCTTCAAGCAGCTATCTTCTTCTTCTTCTTCTTCAAAGGAACTCTGAGTTGAACTTCCTGAAAGCAGGAGAACTCAGGTGAAGAAGAGATGAAGATCTTAATACTTCTCAGTTAGATGGAGATTGCTGAGAGCAGGAAGCTTGAGCTTGATGAAGGCTTGAGAGTGAACAACTGGTTAGCTATTAGCTTCTGTTAACTAGCTTGAATCCTTCTTCAAAGGGTTCTTTATATAATCATCAGCAAGCAACGGCTCTCTTCCATTTGAATTATTTGTCTTCTTCTAAGCCTTGAGACCTGGGCTGTAAATATCAAGAAGACAGAAATATCTCTGCAGTAAAACATTCTATAAAGGAATAAACCACTTTCTAAGAAGCTGCAGGCTTAAAAAAATAACAGAAGGACTAAATAAAGTCACATCAGAAATAATCTCTTTATAGCAAAAGAAGACTTTTCAGTCTAACGGCTATAAAGGGCTGACAATAGATAAAGTAAATTAAAATGACAGCTAATAAGACAAACAACTTTATCTTAAAAAGATTTGACTCAGGCAAAAGAGATGGAGCAAATATTGCCTGGTTATATTATCATACAGCTTAAAATACTGTGCCAGAAAATGTATTAAATAAGTAAATATAATAAATAAATACAAAATACAAAGGCAGACAGAGAAACGTCGAACGACCTTCGAAGATCGTCGAACGACGCACGGAGATCGTCGAACTATCGGGCAGATAGTCGAACGATCTAGATAGTCGAACTATCGAAGAAGATAGTCGAACTACCCCGGCAGATAGTCGAACTATCAGAGCAGATAGTCGAACCATCAGATAGTCGATCTATCTAGGACAGATAGTCGAACTATCAAGCGCACAGAGATAGTCGATCTATCAAGCAGATAGTCGACCTACCTCAGAAAACAGATAGTCGAACTATCAACAGATAGTCGAACTATCAAAACAAAACAGATAGTCGAACTATCAACAGATAGTCGAACTATCAAAACAAAACAGATAGTCGAACTATCAACAGATAGTCGAACTATCAGCGCAGAACAGATAGTCGAACTATCAACAGATAGTCGAACTATCAGCGCAGAACAGATAGTCGAACTATCAACAGATAGTCGAACTATCAGCGCAGAACAGATAGTCGAACTATCAACAGATAGTCGAACTATCAGCGCAGAACAGATAGTCGAACTATCAACAGATAGTCGAACTATCAGCGCAGAACAGATAGTCGAACTATCAACAGATAGTCGAACTATCAGCGCAGAACAAAGCATCGACCAACTGATAGACGATCGTCGATCAGCCGATAGACGATAGTCGAGCGGCGTTCGACTATCGTCGAACGAAAAACCTACTTAACCAAATTCTCAATTTGGAAAAGCGAGGACCCTACAGCTAGACTTTTAACCATTGACCATAGATATTTCTTGGGTCAAGGGGCACAAAGGAGAGGACTAAACTCAAATCAAACTAGGGTACCAACAATCTCCCCCTATTTGAGTTAAGTCTCTCAAAATCTAAAACAGCTAGCAATAAAACAATAAATTCAGCAAATAGTTAACAATAAACTGGCAGATTATCAATCAGATAGACAAATATAGCACAGCAGTTAATTAAACTATTAAGAATCTTTAGAGTCTGGTAAAGGATCAGAAGAACTAGAAACAAAAGAAATTTTTCTTAGAGGGTCATCTGATTCTTTCTTTGACATTTTTAGGTCCTGCGCACCAATGATCTTCAGCTCTGTAGCTCTGGGGACAACAGCTTCAGGATGCTTTTCCATGTACTTTGACGGATCAAAAATCTCAGGATTTACCTGGAACTTTTCAAATTCTTTCTTTCTGTAAGCTGACATGGTAGTAAAACCAGTTGTATCTTACCTTCTGCTCTAGCTTTTCTTATCTGAGCTGCTCCTACAAGTTCTTGAAAGCGAGCCATCCTAAAGTTAGGATCGAGCTCAGGATTTTCATACACGGGCTCAGGAGAAGCAGCATCAGCTATTTTATCTAGATAAGACATTAGAGAATACTTAGCAGAGAGGTTCTTGCTAGATATCTTAAAACAAAGTAAACTATTTACCTTTCGAAATACTTTTCTCAGACTGTACTGGAGTTGGAGATGTAATTCTCTTCTTTGGAGAAGGAGGTGGGGAAAAGGTTGGTCTTTGAACCATAGTCTCCTTCATTTGTCTTTGAGAACCATAAAATGATTTGCCTTGAGAGCTTTGATAACCTTGTCTTGGTTGGGGCTGAACAGACGCAGATCTTGCAGAAGAGGCACCAGGATTGGCTGATAGGTTCCCAGAGGCTCCTGCACCAGGAGGTGGAGGAGGAGGACCTCTGGGAGTCCATCTTGAGATAGGACTATCATACCTCTTGGTTCTTTTTCTTTCTTTTTGCTGATTCTTCGAAAACCACATCCAATGCTGAAAATCCTTGGATTTAGGGTCAATGCCCTTCAAAATGTAATATGGAATATCATTATCCTTACTGGGAGGAGGAGGAGGAGCAGCTTTTCTTTTCTTTGCAGCAGATTTCTTTTTCTTTGACTTCTCAGACATATCAGAATCATCATCATCAGACTGAGATGAGGGAGGATTTTCATAAGGATCATAGGCTTCTGAAACAGCCTTTTCTTTAAGCTTTGAAGCAGATTTCTCCCTTTCCTCTTCCATGGCATCCAGAGCCAGAAGGGAGTCTAAATCCAACCCTGGAGAGTCATCCCAGATGGTTGACTTTTCAATTGCAAATCTTTCTCTTTCTCTTTTAAAGATTGAACTCTTAAATCCCAAGCTGCTCTTGCTTGAGCTTCTTCCAAACTCAGAACAGAGTCAACTTTGACTTCCTCTTTCTCAGACTCATCTTCTTTATTATCTAAGAAGGATTCCAATTCAAGGTCTACTTGAGTATCAGAAATACTTGGGTCAGCTTCAACAACAACTGCTATGATCTGAGCAGTTAAATCTTCTTTAATAATATCTGTAAAATTATGAATACATATCTGCTAAATAAGCTTGAATCATTCCTTCAAGGTATTCACAAACTATCAAATTAATCGACTCATCAACAAAACGAATGAAAGAGTTACCTTCATACTTAACCATCTCCCATGATTCATTCAGATAATAAGTTATAATTCCTTCCAGGAATCTAGCAATCATAGGAGTGGTAAGATCTTCTAAAAGACTTTAACTGCAATCTCAGATAGCAGGATTCCATCTGCTATATCCTTATCAGACAGAACTGGAACTATAACTTTCTCAGCAGGAGCTGTTTCTTCCTGGGCTGGAGCTATCTCTTTCTCAGCTGGATCTATCTCTTCCTGGGCAGACATGACTGAATCTTTTAAAGCTGGAGGAGAGGCAGGATGATCTGAGGCATCTTCATTGAACATCTCCCCCTGCCTGATTTCAGTGGATACTGAAACCAGGCCCCTAGAGGAAGGTGGCTCAGCTGATTTTGAAAGGGATTTGATGGAGGCAGATAAGAGATCAATGGAGGCAGCAAGGGGAGCGATTGCCTCTTCAATCATGGTTTTGATTGAGGGGGTAATCAGCTCCACAATGCGGGAGATAAGCTCAGGAGAGATCTCAATGGATGAAGGATGTGAGGTGGATGGAGCTGCAGCAGATATGGTAGTGGTGCTGGGATGAGAAATGGTGTGGACAGGGGATCGAGCAGGAGATGGAGCAGGTGATGGAGCAGGAGAGTTTATTTTGGAATGAATTGGAGAATGAATTGGAGATACAGGAGGAGTAAGAATTCTCTCTGATCCTAACAAATCAAAGCTAGGAGCAGATATCCTAGCCAGATGAGCAGGTAGAGGAGAGGCTGGAGGAGACAGAGGAACAACCGTAGTTGTTTCAGGAGCAGCAGAGGAAGAAGGTCGTACCTCAGCAGAAGTTGATGGTACTTCAACTAAGGCAGACGGCAATGCAGAGGAGGAGGAAGGAAGAGCTGAGCCAGCTTCAACAGGTTGAGGAGCGACTGATACAGTCCTGTGTCCTCAGATGTTGCTGGAGCAGATTTCACAAACGTCCTCTTCCACTTAGAGAACAAGTGGGGATCCATCTTCTTGCTGGCGTTGATTGTTGTTGCAGTTGAACTTAGCAGCTGGGGGTATTTCTCTTTAAGGAAGATTCCAATGACCCTTCCTAGGGTGACTTCCTTCTTACCAGTCTTTTTCTGATTAAATTAAACAAAACAGCTGCCCAATCTATCCTTTTTCGATTAACAATTGCACACATGAGTGCGAATTGCTGCCTTGTTATATTGTCGTGAGCAGAGTGCTTACCCAGGAGCACTTTTCCTACTACCTCAGCGAGGAACTTGATCTTGAAGGGGAAGTTTACTTTGAGCAGCTTGGTGGGAATGCCCTCAGCATGTCCCAGCTCAACTAGCATTCTTCCAAATTCCTGAGCATCTTGCTCATAATCCTCATCACCAATAACTAATCCAAAAACATCAGATAAGATGGCCGGAGTCAAGATCACCTCTTCTCCGCCTATGGTACCAGTCATCGATTCGTCTGTGGAAGACAACGTGAAAGCCCATTCTTTGATTTCTGGAATGTTGATCTTAATCCTTTCAGACATTAGCTTCTCTAAACCCTGATCCCTGCAGAGCTGGAGAACTTCCACGATTCCGGGCATCGCAGCTACTGAATGCTTCGAAATCCACACTGAATCCTGCATCAAACTTCACGACGGCTAGAACAGCTGGGGAAACGCCATGGATTCGCCGGAGAGGGCTCGAGAAAGCTGCAGAGAACGAAGAAGACGAAACGCCGGAAATCGCAAGCGGGAAAGCAGAATGCGAAAGGGCACGCTCCGTCGACGATAAAACAAAAGATCTTTTAACCTAGGTCGACTATCGGTTTTATATTGGATCGGAAATAGTCGATCTATTAAAAAGATACTTGACCCGATAGTCGAACGGCCGTTCGACGATCGGCTCAGAAGTAGAGTAGTCGAACCATCGTTCGGCTATTTCTGGCTTCACACGCAACAAGCTGTCGTCGTTCAGAGATCGACGATGAGCTCAACTGTTCGACGATGGTCGAACGTC
The DNA here is from genome assembly GCA_039513925.1 of Platanthera zijinensis. Lineage (NCBI taxonomy): Eukaryota > Viridiplantae > Streptophyta > Magnoliopsida > Asparagales > Orchidaceae > Platanthera > Platanthera zijinensis. The sequence continues at coordinate 1,461,611 of CM077088.1, forward strand.
GATCGACGATCTTCAAACAGATAAGCTATCATTAACCGGAGGTCGACGATAGGCTTAATCCGTTCGACGATCTTCGATCATCGTTCGACGATCTTCAAGCAGATTTCAACAAAGGCAGATATAGCCACACTTAGTCTCATCCATTAATCATGCCTAGTTGAACTAAAAAGAACAGATGCTTCTGTTCATCTAAAGGCTTGGTGAATATATCACCTCTCTGAAACTCAGTGGATATGAACTCAAGACAGATCTTGTTCTTTTCCACACAATCTCTCAGGAAATGGTGCCTAATCTCAATGTGCTTGGTTCTAGAGTGGTGCACTGGATTTTGTGCAATAGAAATAGCACTGGTACTATCACACATGATCTTGGTGTTCTTGTGTGAGTAACCATAATCCACAAGCTGGTTTTGAATCCACAGGATCTGTGAACAACAACTGGCAGCTGCTATATATTCAGCCTCTGCAGTTGAAGTTGAGACAGAAGCCTGCTTCTTACAGAACCAAGAGACCAATCTCTCTCCCAGGAACTGGCAAGTTCCTGAGGTGCTCTTCCTGTCAACTCTGCAACCAGCATAATCAGAATCAGAATATCCAATTAATTCAAACTCTGACTCAGCTGGGTACCAAAGTCCTAGATCTGGACATCCTTTCAGGTATCTCAGGATTCTCTTTAGAAGAATCAGATGAGATTCCTTGGGGTTGACCTGGAGTCTAGCACAAAGGCATGTAGCAAACATTATATCTGGCCTACTTGCAGTTAGATATAATAGGGAACCAACAATGGCCCTATAATTCTTTTGATCAACTGGCTTGCCGTGATCATCAGAATCAATAACTACATTAGTAGCCATGGGTGTAGGCATTGCTGAAGCATCAGCCATCCCAAATTTCTTTACCAATTCCTTGGCATATTTGGATTGGGAGATGAAGATACCATCAGCATCTTGCTTAACTTGGAGACCAAGAAAGTAAGACAGCACACCCATGCTACTCATCTCAAACTTAGAATGCATCAAGTTGGAAAACTTTTTGCACAGTTTGGGATCAGTGGAGCCAAAAATAATATCATCTATATACACCTGAACTAACAGGATTGTGTCCTTGTGATGCTTGACGAAAAGGGTTCTATCAACTACTCCCCTAGTAAAGTTGTGCTCTAACAGGAAACTAGCTAAGGTCTCATACCAGGCCCTAGGAGCTTGCTTTAGTCCATAAAGAGCTTTCTGCAACTTAAAAACATGAGAAGGCTGAGTTGAAGAAACAAACCCTGGTGGTTGTTCAACAAACACCTCTTCCTTAAGCTCACCATTTAGGAATGCACTTTTGACATCCATTTGGAACACCTTAAACTTCATGAAGGCTGCATAGGCCAAGAAGATCCTTATTGCTTCTAGCCTTGCAACAGGAGCAAAGGTTTGGTCATAGTCTATACCTTCCTCCTGTCTGTAGCCCTGAGCTACAAGCCTAGCTTTATTCCTTACTATGATTCCATTTGCATCTAACTTGTTTCTATACACCCACTTGGTGCCTATGATCAGTTGGCCTTTAGGTCTTGGAACCAAAGTCCAAACTTTACATCTCTCAAATGATTGAGCTCCTCTTGCATTGCAATGATCCAGTGGGGATCTAGCTCTGCATCTTTAAAGGTGAGGGGCTCAACCTGTGAGAGGAAACAAGCATGCATCACATCCTATCTTAATTGGTGTCTTGTTTGTACACTAGCTGATATGTCTCCAATCACTTGAGATGTGGGGTGATCTCTAAGTGTGACAATATCAGCAGGTGGGATGTGATCTTCAGCAACAGTTGGGATTAATTCCTCAGGAGGAATTTGATCTACTGTTGGTGGTACAACAACAGCTTCAACAGCTTCAGCAATGTCTTCATCACTGTCTGATTCAGTGATCTGAAGAGTTGATAGTTGGAGAATCTCTTGAGGAGCATCAGGTACCTGCAAAGAACTGGATGAAGGAGAATTTTCTTTCTCCTTGTAAAACATCTGATGCTCATCAAATGATACATGCATAGATTCTTCTATCTTACAGGTTGATTTGTTATAAACCCTATAAGCTTTGCTTACTTGGGAATATCCAAGCATAATTCCCATTGCAGCTTTTGCTTCAAATTTTCTAATATATTCTTTATTATTATTATGAATATAAACAATACAGCCAAAAACTCTAAAGTAATTAATTTTTGGTTTCTTTCCTTTAAGCAACTCATAAGGAGTTTTACACTTAAGTTTGTGGATCAAACTTCTATTCAAGACATAGTTGGCTGTACTAACAGCTTCTGCCCAATAGGATAGAGGCATGTTAGCATCTGCCAACAATGTACTAGCAGCTTCAATTAGTGTTCTACTCTTCCTTTCAACTACCCCATTTTGTTGGGGAGTTCTAGGAGCTGAGAAGCTATGTTTGATTCCTTCTCTCTCACAGAATTCTTGCATGAGAAGAGAGTCAAACTCAGTACCATGATCACTTCTGATCAAGGCCACATGAGTAGAGTACTCAGTCTGCACACAAAGTAGAAAGTCTGTAAGGGCTTTGAAGTTATCAGACTTAGTTCTCAAAAAGAAAACCCAACTGAACCTAGAGAAGTCATCTACAATAACTAAAGTGTAATACTTCCCTCCTAAACTCTGTACATTTATTGGGCCAAAAAGGTCCAAATGTAATAAATACAGGATTCTAGGAGAATCACTTTTATTTACAGATTTAAATGAATTCTTGGTTTGCTTGCCTAGCTGACAAGCCTTGCATAGGCTCTCCTTCTTGTAGGGGCAAGAAGGTAAACCTCTAACAAGGTTGTGCTTAGATAACCTAGATATATTTTTAGGGTTTACATGACTAAGCCTTTTATGCCATAGGGAATTATTATTAAGGGTTACTTCATTAAACAGGCAGATTTCAGAGTGAGATGAATTAAAATCTACTAAATAAATATTACCTATTCTAATACCTACTAAAACAATATTATTATTCAAAGTAATATTGCAAGATGAGTTGGAAAATGAAACCTGGTAGCCAGCATCACATAGCTGGCTGACTGAAATCAGGTTATGCCTCAGTCCATTTACATATGCAACTCTCTTGAATGTAACTGCTCCAATTGTGATCTTGCCATAGCCTTCTGTCTGACCACAGCTGGAGTCTCCAAAGATAACCTTTGGGCCAAGCTTAGCTTTGAATTTTGACAGTAGATCTTTATTTCCTGTCATATGCTTAGAGCATCCACTATCCAAATACCACTTATTTTGAGTGATTGGATAGGCCTTCACCTGCAAGACAATTGTTTAGACAGAGGACCCAGGTAACCTTGGGTCCCTTGTTTTTCACATAAGAAAAACTGGAAATATAAGAGAATGCAGGCTGAGGGTGATAACCTAGTGGGTGAGATCTCCTAGGTGGGATTCTCCATGCTGATGATGGGTCAACAAACCTAGGGTTTCTATTCTCATTTAGGTTTCTATGGAATGGATTATGATTTTGAAAATCATATTGAAATCGTCGATCGACGTTCGACGATGGGTGCTCAGATCGTCGAGCTTCGTTCGACCATGGAGCTTCCGATCGTCGAGCGGCGTTCGACGCTCTTTGCATTTCTTTAAAAAACTTCTTTCTCTTTTCTCTCTTAGCTTTATTTAGGGTTTTATTTACAAGGTTTACTTGCTCAGTGTTCTTCTTTCCACTAGCTGAAATGAAGTTCACTGGAGTTGAAAGATTATTTTAAGCAGGATTGGGGGTTCACTGGGAGAAGCTCCTAAGCCTAGTTTATCATTACCTGACCTAGTGTTAGTCATGCTGGTAATTTCTAACAGCTTAAGGCTTCTACCATTAAGGGATTCTTCTAATCTCTTAGACTTAGCTAATTCTATTTTAAGAGATTTAATTTCTTCACTACAGGTAGTGAGATCTTCCTTTAACCTAATGTTTTCAGAGGCTATTGATTCTGAGTCAGCTAACCTATTTCTAAGTTCTTTTATTTCTTTTTCTGAACTAATTAAATCTAAACATAAAGATTTAAATTCTAACTTAAACTCTTCTGAAGTAAAATCATAAGATGAAAGTACCTCATCTTCAGTAGGCATCTCTTCATCAGAATCAGAACTCTCTGCAGCAGAGTGGTTGCTGCAGGCATCTATTGCCATTAGGCAAACTTCTTTTGCCTTCTTCTCTTCCTCATCTTCACTAGAGCTTGATGAGGAGGATTCTTCATCACAATCACTCCAGGTTTCAGCAATGAAACCTCTCTCCTTCTTCTTGTTTTTGTAGGAGGATGGCTTGGAGTGCTTCCTGTGTTGTTCTTTGTCTTTTCTCTTTTCCTTGTTCTTCTCCTCTGGACACTCTGGCAAAATGTGTCCAGGCTTCCTGCAACCATAACAAATAATTTCTTTAGCAGGAGAGCGATCATACCTTGGTTTGTCTTCATATCGTGAAGACTTCTTTCTGAACTCCTTTCTTCCCATCTTGAGAAATCTTTTGGCAAACAATGCCATAAGTTCCTCATTAGATTGGCTGCCTTCAGACACATCTGCAGCCTTAAGAGCTAGAGATTGCTCTTTTCTTGTTGGAGTGGGGGTCTTGGCTTCAGCTTTTGCTTCTCTGGTCTTCAGCACTTGCTCAAAAGACTTGAGCTTGCCGAGGAGAGCTTCAGTTGAGATCTCATTAGTGCTTCTGGCTTCCTTGATGGGCCAGATTCTCAGATCCCATGTGCTAGGGAAGCACATAAGAATCTTATCATTGACCTCTGTCAATGATATGTCCTTGTCCAGGGTCCTCAGCTCATTGATGATTGAGCTGAGCCTGGTGTACATAGCTTCAACTGATTCAGCATCAGTTTTCTTGAAGTTCTCATACTGTGAGATAAGGTTGGACCTTCTGTCCTTCCTTTCATCAGCTGAACCAGCTACAATCTGGTTCAGTGTGTCCCACATGGCCTTTGCTGAGGAGCAGTCAGCCACCTTCTGGAACACCTCATCAGACATTGTCTGAGCCAGTATGTTCATTGCCTTGGCATCTGCAATTTTGGCCTTCTTGTATTCATCATTGTAGTCTGGAGGAGGCACTGCACTCATATCAGATGATGAGGCAGTGGCAGCAGCAGGTGCTCTTGGGGGACCTGACAAAATAGAAGCAAAGATGCTTTCATCAATAGAGTTCATATATATTTTAATCCTTGCCTTCCAGATGCCAAACTTTGCTAAGTTGCATGCTGGAGGTCTGGTGCTAGAATAATCCTTAGACTGGGCCATGATAGTGAATATCTATAAGCTCTTGGTATCTATCAGGATCTTGTGACTTAGGTGTTAGCCTATACAGTCAGCCAACCTCCCTCTGATACCAATTGAAAGTGAAGGGATAGATACTACTCTAGAGGGGGGTGAATAGAGTTATCAAATTTTGCACAGACAAAACTTAATATTCTACCCAACTCCCTTGGAGTGAAGTGCGGAATGAAAAGATTATAGATATTGATTTAACCTTAAAGCCTAACACAAGTGATGTGTACAAACACAAGCTAACTGTAATTACAGTTAAGCTTGGAAAACCTAATCAGCAACTAGCAACCTAGTTATATCTAATCACAGCCACAATGCAGGAATTAAACAGTGGAATCCAGACGACACAAGGAAATTTATAGTGGTTCCCCAAACAACTTGGGTACGTCCACTCTTCTACCCACACGGTGTAAGACCCCCTTTTTTTTTCTTTTTCAACCACCGGGGTCTTAGGCCCAGAACCGCCGCTTTGCGGTGACTCCTTCACGTCCCGAAGGGTCATCACCACAAGGCGCCGATTCTGCCGGCCAATTTCGATCACAGAAAGTAGCACAATTATTGAAGTAAGAGCAATGCAGTCCACAATAATAAAAATCACATATATATAATAAAACTCCACGAAGGGAGTGTCCACAGAAACATCAGAGTACTATAAATACGGGCTTATGCCCGGTACAAAATGTCCTCACTACAAGTCTCTCATGCGGAAGCGAAACAGTAAACTACTCAAGGTCGAGACTCACGGTCCCGGCTGTGTGAACTCCGGAGCTAGACTGCCCCATCTCTAGGCGCACCGATCTCTGGGGCTGCTCCTCCATGCTGGGCTCCACGATCCCCTAAATGATGCGGTTCGAAAACCGTTAGTCATAAAGACTAAGCCCTATCATCCCCTACCCCTTCCCCATGGCTCCTAGGCACCGAGCGGAGAGGAAGAAAGGGAAGGACATGAAGGTGGAGATTAAACATGAAAACAGATGGCAGCGGAAACTAATTCTAGCAAGTTGTGTTAGGTGAACAGTTAATAAATTGTTAAAATAGGTCTAGCAGTAAGAAAAGCAATTAAATGAATTTAAACCTTCACTTATGCGAGAACACATAAGCAAAGGGATCTTTTGCAAGGCTCCCATCGTATAGAGTGTCCCATACCACTTATACGTTGGGGTGTCGGTTATCAAACAGCAATGGTTGTTATATATTGAAATTAACCTTTGATTTATAAACTTGCCCACACAAGCTTATATACCAAGGGGTCGTTTTGCAGGTCCTAATGTATAAGCGTCCCATACCACTTATACTTTAGGTGTCAAGGTTTAATGAATCGATTATGCTATGACATGCTAGTGGGTATGATGAAACATGCAAGTGCAACTCACACACCCGACTCTGTGCACACAGACCTTTAGTTCCCCTTTCGGAGCCGTTACCTCCCAGGATACCTCCGTAGTGGCAGACGGAAGCGGTGGGTTGGGCCTCGCCCACCTCAAAACCAGTAAAAGTACCACTGGTCTGACCTATCGTACGCCTCAACGCTTGGTGCACTAAGCGGACGCCTGCGTACTCTTGCCGGCTGGCGCACCGGACTTTTGTTGGCGAAGTGCTACCCACCTCGCCGAGTCAACGATATCGGTGTCGGTGCAATCGAACTCCCCGATATCGAAAGACCCACCACCTTAACTTTCCTATCTTATGCACATGCAAGTTTAATCGCAAACAAACAGAACCGAGCCGAAGCTCCCCGGACCAAACGTCCGTCTCCAACCAACCGAGCCGAAGCTCCCCGGACCATCCGTCCGTCTCCAGAACAACTGAGCCGAAGCTCCCCGGACCCAAACGTCCGTTTCCAAATCACCCGAGCCGAAGCTCACATCAATCTTCCTGTGCCAACAGTGTTTGTGAAAAGTGCAAACCTAGTTACTAAGTTACTCTTGCTAGTTTATTATTACAGTTTACGTTAGCCCAGGACTGCCCCGGTATACCCCGTGAAGGGCTCTCAAGGGGCACTAGGAACCAAGACGGTGCATTACGGCCCGAAGTTCCCTTTCGCAAGGCACTTATTATTATTGGTTGTCTACCCTTTTACCCGATTCCTTCTCGTATTACATTAGACTATCCTAGGGTGGTTTTAAACCTTCCACTCCTCGGGGAAGACGATCTTTCGTCGAACCCGAGCACCTCTTAACTCTAACTATCACCACTACTCACTACTCTTTATATCTTCCTATTGTAATTTCTTCCACAATTGTTCACCAGACAAAATGTTTAAACCTCAAAGACTTTCTCAGATCGTGTCCTATTGCATCTCACAACCTGCTATATGCAGACCGACCTAGGCTACATGTCGAACCGGTTATGCAATGATCCATTACTCATCCAAATGCCCTAAACTATTTACTGGAGACTTATCTTGGTATAAATAACCTAAATCCAGAAAATGGAAATTTTCCTAATTTATTTGGCATTTAATTAAATTCCTCGAAAATCTCAAGGGCCACCGGTTTGAACACGAACTATCCTAATTATTCATGCAAGATGTCCAGCAAATTTATGATAATTAGTAGGCTATCTCAGAAGGCTAAATCCTAAGTATCATAATTTTCTATCATCAAAATAACCTGAAAAACTATTTGGAAATAATCTCTACTTTCTATAGTTTATGAATCAAGTACAGAAAATATTCTTCCAAAAATTCTAAATAATTTATGACATGAAGATTAAGGCCTAAAATTTGCACTGGCTAAGTTTCATAATTTTCCAGCAAGTGTTCTATCCATAATAATTTTTTAAACATAAAAGCCCTTTCTATCATTTGTGAATAAAGTACTAGATTTACTCAACATAAAATTCTATAAAAATTCAGGGATCAATGTTCTACTAGTCAAGATCTAAATCCAGAATTTTAACTGATTATAATTAATGTAAAGCCTTCAAGTAATTGAAACAACAAATTGGGCTAATAATTCTTTAACACATGAAGTATAATATATATTAATCATAAAATTCCAGAAAAATTACCATAAGTCTAATACATCCTAAAACTCCCTCCTCCCGAGTTTCATAGTTTTTGGATTAGATTTAGTGCTTAAAATAATTAAATTACATGTTTATCCTATTCCAAAATCTCAACTTTCGAGGTACCTAACTACCTCCAATTCCTTCACTATTTCAACCAGAGGGTTTTCATCATATCCTCCCCCTCTCCTCCAAATTTCAAGGGCATACAAGAGCTTTTTCTCCTATGTCCTTCACAAACCTCAAACTCCCACCCGTCGGAGTTGAGCCAATCTCTTAGGGTAAAATCCACCCTAAGCCACACCATGTTTCCCAAGAGGGTAGACATAGACTCAACAAATCAGTGGCCAACAACTTCAGCCTCTTTTGAGGAGATTTGTCCACTCCATCTCCAATTGTACTTTTCCCCAAAGTACCCCTCACCAAGACCTATCTAGGACTTGATAATTCCCTATTCAAAACTCGACCAATCGAGTTGAAATTTTGTACAGATCTTAATATTGATGCCAGGGACCACCACCCAAAATTTGGGGGAGTTTGGGCTTAATTTCATCTCCTAATTAATTTTATATTGTTTATTAAATTTTTACAAAAACTTTAGGCAAAAGTTCTCCAAAAATTCTCATTTTTGGACAGTCTCTCGATATACATATTATAGACCTCCAGTCCAAATTTCAAGTCATTTGGACATGTTATGAACCGTGGGCAACCATTTCAATTTCTGGTTAGCCTAGGTCTTGATCCCACCAAAATGAGTGCTGTGGTCAAACCACTCACTCAAATTGAATAAAATCAATTTTAAATTAAAGTAGACCCAGAGGGCTACAACTTTTGTGACTGGTCATTTTTCCTAATTCGGCCTCTAAGTGCCTCGTTTACAGCCCCAAAAATATGTTCAAATAACGCATTTTTCCATTTGTAATTTATAATAATCAATATATTATAAAGTTTATCCTACTGTTCATCTTCTTCATGAACCCGAACAGACACAGGAAAACATTTTTCCTGTAACGTTTCCGTGATCCGTTGCCGGCCGTCCGGTCACTTCCCTGGCCAGCCACCACCACCACCTCCATTGAGGCGATGGCTAGCAGTCGGCGGTGGTTTGGCCGCCGGAGGTGGCGGTTTCCGGCGAACTCAAAATACCTTTTTCATGTTTTTTTTTCATGAAAACGAGAGATGGATCCGGCTCCGTTGAGCGCGAACCTATTTTCTAAGAATCCTAAGATCTATCCATGAAAAGAAGGAGCAGAGGAGGACCTTGTTCGCGGTTTGAAGGCGAGAAGAGCGATGGGGTGCCATGGCGCAGTGGTGGCGTTGCTGAACTCCTCTTACAGCAAGAACAAGGATCTGCTCCGTTTACTTGGGCGTGTAACCTTCTCCTCTGGTTCCAGGTTGGCTTTTATAAGTCAGAAAAGCGGGAAGGTGAATAGTTTAAGCCTTAATGGTCATGAAGGCTCCTCCCTTTTAACGTTTCGGTTACAGAGAAGGGATAAGAAACGGCGGAACTGAACAGGTGTGTCCAGCTGGCGATTTCCTATTGGACCACCCTTCCCTCATTTATTATGTATTTACAGAAGGAGAACGGCCTGAAATTACTCCTAGTGTAACCTCCCAAGCCAGCATTAATTTCCACGCGCGTTAGAATTATTTCGGGCCTGAACCGTCGTTTCGGCCAATGTCACGGGCGTGACACATAGGTCACGGGCGTGACAGGCCCGGGTAGTCATCTGGGTTCGACGATCGTCGAACTGAGATCGACGATCGTCGATCGGTGGTCACGGGCGTGACACCTGTGTCACGGGTGTGACAGGCCCAAATAACAGATTGTGGGTCGACGATCGTCGAATTGAGATCGACGATCATCGAAGGCTGGTCACGCCATAGGTCACGGGCGTGACCTGTAGGTCACGGGCGTGACATGCCCGAATGGCAAATTTCGAGGTCGACGATCGTCGAATTGAGATCGACGATCGTCGAAGGCTGGTCACGCCCTAGGTCACGGGCGTGACACTCATGTCACGGGCGTGACATGCCCGGGCCGCAAGCTCGACGATCGTCTCACGGCGATCGACGATCGTCGATGGGGTCACGCCCATAGTCACGGGCGTGACATCTTGGTCACGGGCGTGACATGCCCAGACATCGTGTTCGACGATCGTCTCGTGGAGATCGACGATCGTCGAAGTAGTCACGCCCAAGTCACGGGCGTGACAGGTCGGTCACGGGCGTGACCAACCCTTGACCCGAAAACTCAATCGATTTATTTTCACTTTTTGTGCTCCCTGGGGTTCTGACTCGACCAACCGACTCCTAGGGGTCTAGCCGGAAATGGGATGTTACAAATCCCAATAAACAAAACAAAAATTTCGTCCCCGAAATTGAGGTTGAGCCTATGGGGATTTCTATCGGAATAAATTAAACTTGTAACATCCCGTACGATCCTTCTATTGGGTTCAGGCGACTGTTCGTTTGATAACGAAGGCAATCTCCCCAATAAACAAAAGATTAGCCCCTACCATTCTGATTAAGTGCGCAAGCCTAGGTCCTAGATTTTCCTTATCTAGCCTTAACATTCCAAAACAAGAAGGCAGTCTATAGTATACCGAGAGGTGGTGAGATATACCTGACTGAACAACTCCGGGTATCTTTGCCTCATCAGATCCTGCGGTTCCCAGGTGTGCTCCTCCTGACCGTGATTTCTCCACAGAACCTTGACTAAGGGGATCTTCTTGCGACGCAAGATCCGCACTCCTTTGTCGTCGATCCGAACCGGCTCCAAGTGAACCGATCGGTCTGAAGCTACCGGCCCTTCGGTGGTCAAAATCCGCTGCTCCGGGCGTAGTAGAGCCCTTCTCAGTGAAGAGATGTGGAAGACGTCGTGTAGAGCTGCCAGCTCGGTGGCAACTCTAGCCTGTAGGCTAGGGGTCCGATCCGCTCCAGGATCCGGTAAGGGCCCATATACCTAGGGCTGAGTTTCTTCCTCCGACCGCGCACCCGTGAGACTCCGTGCATGGGTCGGATCTTCAAGAACACTCGATCCCCTACCCGAAACTCCACCTGACGATGCCGGGCGTCATAATATTTGGCCTGTCTGCTCTGCGCCTCCAACATCCTATCTCTAATCAGTCTCACCTGAGCCTCGGTATCTTCAACGAAATCCGATCCCAGCAGCTTCGGATCCTCGTCCTGAACCCAGGAAAGCGGGGTCCTATATTTCCTTCCATACAAGGCCTCATACGGCGCCATCCTGATGCTGGACTGGTAGCTGTTATTATAGGAGAACTCGACCAACGGTAACATCTTCTCCCACGGCTCCCCTCGGTCCAGTATACACAGTCGTAGTAGATCCTCCAACGTCCTGTTGGTGCGCTCTGTCTGCCCGTCCGTCTGAGGGTGGAAGGCCGTGCTAAAAGTCAACCGAGTGCCCAAATATGCCTGCACTGACCGCCACTCCCTGGATGTAAACCGTCCATCGCGGTCCGACACTATCGTCCAGGGCACGCCATGATATCGGACATACTGCTCCACAAACTTCCGTACCAGCACTCCCACCGAGTCATCCTTCCTGATCGGTATAAAGCGGGCCACCTTCGTCAAACGATCGACAATCACCCAAATCGAGTCGTTCCCTGTCCGAGACCGGGGAAGACCATGTATAAAATCCATCGCTATGTCGTCAAACTTCCACTCCGGCACCGGGAGTGGCTGCAACAGTCCTGCGGGGTTCCTGCACTCCGCCTTCACCAACTGACACGCCTCGCAATGGGTCACGAAGTACGTAATGTCCTTCTTCATGCCCGGCCAAAACATCGTCCTCTTCAAATCAGCGGTCATCTTTGTGATCCCTGGGTGTATTGAGTACCGACTGCAATGCGCCTCCATCATAATATCCTCTCGGATCTGGCCTCCTGCGGGTATATATACTCTGCCTCTGAAGTGGAGCAAACCATTTCTCAGGGAATAATCTCCTGTCGAACCTTCCTCCAAAGCTCGGAACATCGGCTCCGCCCACGCATCTGTCCTCTGTCCGTCCCGAATGCGATCCCGAATATCGTCTATGGCCACTATCGATGCCAGATACTCCCTATACAGATCTGGGTCATCCTCGGACACTAGGGATATCTGCATGTCTCTGAATGACTGGACAGCTCCATAGACATAACCTGGGGCCCAGCTTCGGAAGTGGCAGCTCTCCGGCTCAACGCGTCGGCCACCACGTTTGCCTTCCCTGGATGGCAGTGCATCTCATACTGATAATCTGCTAAGAACTCCACCCAACGCCTCTGCCTGATATTCAGCTCCTTCTGAGTGTCCACGTATTTCAAGTTCTTGTGATCGGAGAAGATATCGCAGTGGACTCCATAAAGGTAATGACGCCAGACCTTTAGAGCAAAAACGACCGCTCCCATCTCGAGGTCGTGCACCGGGTAGTTCCTCTCATGGGTCTTCAGCTGGCGGGAGGCATATGCTATGACATGTCCGTTCTGCATCAGCACCGCTCCCATCCCTTGGTATGATGCGTCGGTATACACCTGGAATCCCTCCCTTCCGGATGGAAGGGCCAGGATAGGGGCCGAGATGAGTCGGTCCTTCAGCTCCTGGAAAGCCGCCTGGCACTGCGGGGTCCAAACAAAAGGTGCCTCCTTCTTTGTCAAAGATGTGAGGGGGAGGGCAATCCGAGAGAACCCCTCCACGAACTTCCGGTAGTAACCGGCAAGTCCCAAGAAACTGCGTACATCGGTGGCTGTCCTCAGCTGCGGCCAATCGCGAACTGCCCGAATCTTTGCTGGATCTACTGATAACCCGGCTCCGCTGATGATGTGGCCTAGGAAGGCCACCTCCTTCAACCAGAACTGACACTTGCTGAATTTTGTATAAAGGCGATGCTCCCGCAACCTCTCCAAGGTCAGTGCCAGATGCCGAGTGTGCTCCTCCTCCGTCCTAGAGTAGATCAGGATGTCGTCTATGAATACTATGACGAACACATCCAAGTAGGCCTCAAAAACCCTGTTCATGAGACTCATGAACGCCGACGGAGCATTCGTGAGCCCAAAGGGCATCACGGTGAACTCATACAGGCCATATCTGCTACTAAAGGCCGTCTTCGGGATATCCTCCTCCTGGATCCGCAGCTGGTAGTATCCTGATCTCAAGTCCAGCTTCGAGAAATAATGGGCCCCCTCCAACTGGTCGAATAATTCGTCTATCCGTGGGAGCGGATAGGTATTCCGGATGGTCAGCCTGTTTAGTGCTCGATAATCGATGCACAGGCGGAGTGTCCCATCCTTCTTCTTCACGAACAGGACCGGAGCTCCCCATTGCGAGGAACTCAGTCTAACAAAACTTGCCTCAACTAATTCCTGCAACTGAGTCCGAAACTCTGCCAACTCCTTTGGGGCCATCCGATAAGGGGCCCTAGACACCGGCTTGGCTCCCGGCACAAGCTGTATCTGAAAATCCTGCTCTCGGTGTGGAGGTAATCCTGGTAGTTTCTCTGGAAAGACGTCAGCGAAATCTCGCACCACCGGGATGTCCGTCACCGACTCCTTAACTTCCGCCATCTCAAAAAGAATCTGATAGACCTCCTCTCCCTGCAGATGGGCCTTGACGGCCTGTACCGAAGATAAGAGTATACGAGAGACAGGTCTTATACCTTCAATGGTAATGAAAGAGTCCCCGTGTCTCACGGTGATCCTCTTTGCCTGGCAGTCAATCTGGGCATAGTTCCAGTGCAGCCATACCATGCCCAGGATCAGGTCGTAGTCCGTCAGCTTCAAAATCGTCGCTGGAGCCTCGAACGCTTTTCCACCAATCTCCGCCTCCATATTGCAGTGATCCGTGGTAAGGAGCTCAGATCCATCCGGTAGTCGCACCCTCATCCTCGAGCCTGTGAACCGCTCCACACCTTCCAGTCCTTCCACGAACGACTCCGACACAAAGGAGTGAGTAGCTCCAGTATCGAACAGCGTGCGGGCAGGCTTGCCGCTGATGAAGACTATACCTGGGGTGATTAGATATCTTAGGATTCTATAATGAGTTTTTACTTTCCTTGCTATCAATCTAGTGCGATTCAAAGTTTTAACAACTTAAAGGGGAAATTCTATGAAAACAAAGAAGCATTTCGGCATACCTGCGATGACCTGCTCCGGATTCCGCGGCTGTGCAAGGTCCAAGGCATATACCTGCTCTCTTCCCTGTCTACGATCTTCCCCCTAGTATCCTCGACCGCGGCCGCGTCCTCGGCCTCCGTAATGCTGAGCTGGTGGGCCGCCCTGATGTGCTGGAGGTGGTGCCCCCCTCATGGGGCAGTTCCTCCGAATGTGCCCAATCTGATGACAAAAGTAGCACTCTGGGGGATACGCCATTCCCCCGGGTCTCGGCATCTCCTGCATCCGAAGGGGTGGAGGGGCCAATACCACCTGTTCCCTCGGCTCCGGCCTCACGTCCTGACGAGGCTGGTCCTCTGTCCTCCTCCCCTCTGGTACAGCACCCCGCCGCTGGTCATTCCTTCCTCTTCGTCCCTGATCCTCTGCTGGCCGTTTCCGGCCCCGGGTGGTGTGCCAATCTGCCTCAATCCTTTTGGCCATCTCCAAAATCCGGGAGATGGGCCCGTCAGATACAAACAAGAGGGCCTCCCTCAAGTCCTCACGTAGGCCCTTGTAGAACCTCCTGATATACCCCGCCTCGTCCAGCTGGTAGGAATCTGCGTATCGAGCCAGGTGGTCAAACTCTCGATGGTACTCCACCACGGTCCGAGTACCCTGCTTCAGCTGTAAGAACCGCTCCTCCAAGTCATCCCTAGCCGACTACGGAACGAAATGCTCCAGCAGTGCGGCCCGGAACTCCTCCCAAGTGATCTCCGCAACCTCCCTATCAGCAAATGTCATGTCCAACAGCGTCTTCCACCACCTCTTTGCATGGGACTCGAGGCAGGAGACAACCAGAGCCACCCTCTCCTCCCATGGACACCGAATCCCGGTCAGCATCTCGTACATGATATCTAGCCATTCCTCCGTCCGAACAGCCGACTCTGTCCCCAGATAGGACGGGGGAGAAAGACCCCAGAAGATGCTGAGCCAGTTGGCCCCCGGATTTGGCTGCGGGGCCGGAACCTGCTGGGCCCTGAAGGCCTCCAGAATGGCAGTCAGGGTCTGTCCCATGTCTAACTGAAGGAAAGGAGTGGGGGCCGGTGGGGGTGGCGCAATATCCTGAGCCTGTGGAACTCCACCTTGAGGCGTAGTCCGTGCTGGAGGCTGCGTAACAAAAACACACGCTGAGAAAACGTTCAAATACTACATAAAGGTGGACAAATTATATGTGATCCCCATATGGGCACACCACTGCTTCCGCTGCTTAGTTTGTCCCCAAACTAAACTCGAGCGGGGGTGACCTAGGGTTTGTGGACTGCGACTTCCTTCTGATCGATGTTTCCTCTGATACCACTTGTAAGACCCCTTTTTTTTTCTTTTTCAACCACCGGGGTCTTAGGCCCAGAACCGCCGCTTTGCGGTGACTCCTTCACGTCCCGAAGGGTCATCACCACAAGGCGCCGATTCTGCCGGCCAATTTCGATCACAGAAAGTAGCACAATTATTGAAGTAAGAGCAATGCAGTCCACAATAATAAAAATCACATATATATAATAAAACTCCACGAAGGGAGTGTCCACAGAAACATCAGAGTACTATAAATACGGGCTTA
This sequence comes from Platanthera zijinensis, assembly GCA_039513925.1. Lineage (NCBI taxonomy): Eukaryota > Viridiplantae > Streptophyta > Magnoliopsida > Asparagales > Orchidaceae > Platanthera > Platanthera zijinensis. Next base: position 1,477,607 of record CM077088.1, read on the forward strand.
TGCCCGGTACAAAATGTCCTCACTACAAGTCTCTCATGCGGAAGCGAAACAGTAAACTACTCAAGGTCGAGACTTACGGTCCCGGCTGTGTGAACTCCGGAGCTAGACTGCCCCATCTCTAGGCGCACCGATCTCTGGGGCTGCTCCTCCATGCTGGGCTCCACGATCCCCTAAATGATGCGGTTCGAAAACCGTTAGTCATAAAGACTAAGCCCTATCATCCCCTACCCCTTCCCCCATGGCTCCTAGGCACCGAGCGGAGAGGAAGAAAGGGAAGGACATGAAGGTGGAGATTAAACATGAAAACAGATGGCAGCGGAAACTAATTCTAGCAAGTTGTGTTAGGTGAACAGTTAATAAATTGTTAAAATAGGTCTAGCAGTAAGAAAAGCAATTAAATGAATTTAAACCTTCACTTATGCGAGAACACATAAGCAAAGGGATCTTTTGCAAGGCTCCCATCGTATAGAGTGTCCCATACCACTTATACGTTGGGGTGTCGGTTATCAAACAGCAATGGTTGTTATATATTGAAATTAACCTTTGATTTATAAACTTGCCCACACAAGCTTATATACCAAGGGGTCGTTTTGCAGGTCCTAATGTATAAGCGTCCCATACCACTTATACTTTAGGTGTCAAGGTTTAATGAATCGATTATGCTATGACATGCTAGTGGGTATGATGAAACATGCAAGTGCAACTCACACACCCGACTCTGTGCACACAGACCTTTAGTTCCCCCTTTCGGAGCCGTTACCTCCCAGGATACCTCCGTAGTGGCAGACGGAAGCAGTGGGTTGGGCCTCGCCCACCTCAAAACCAGTAAAAGCACCACTGGTCTGACCTATCGTACGCCTCAACGCTTGGTGCACTAAGCGGACGCCTGCGTACTCTTGCCGGCTGGCGCACCGGACTTCTGTTGGCGAAGTGCTACCCACCTCGCCGAGTCAACGATATCGGTGTCGGTGCAATCGAACTCCCCGATATCGAAAGACCCACCACCTTAACTTTCCTATCTTATGCACATGCAAGTTTAATCGCAAACAAACAGAATCGAGTCGAAGCTCCCCGGACCAAACGTCCGTCTCCAACCAACCGAGCCGAAGCTCCCCGGACCATCCCGTCCGTCTCCAGAACAACCGAGCCGAAGCTCCCCGGACCCAAACGTCCATTTCCAAATCACCCGAGCCGAAGCTCACATCAATCTTCCTGTGCCAACAGTGTTTGTGAAAAGTGCAAACCTAGTTACTAAGTTACTCTTGCTAGTTTATTATTACAGTTTACGTTAGCCCAGGACTGCCCCCGGTATACCCCGTGAAGGGCTCTCAAGGGGCACTAGGAACCAAGACGGTGCATTACGGCCCGAAGTTCCCTTTCGCAAGGCACTTATTATTATTGGTTGTCTACGCTTTTACCCGATTTCCTTCTCGTATTACATTAGACTATCCTAGGGTGGTTTTAAACCTTCCACTCCTCGGGGAAGACGATCTTTCGTCGAACCCGAGCACCTCTTAACTCTAACTATCACCACTACTCACTACTCTTTATATCTTCCTATTGTAATTTCTTCCACAATTGTTCACCCAGACAAAATGTTTAAACCTCAAAGACTTTCTCAGATCGTGTCCTATTGCATCTCACAACCTGCTATATGCAGACCGACCTAGGCTACATGTCGAACCGGTTATGCAATGATCCATTACTCATCCAAATGCCCTAAACTATTCACTGGAGACTTATCTTGGTATAAATAACCTAAATCCAGAAAATGGAAATTTTCCTAATTTATTTGGCATTTAATTAAATTCCTCGAAAATCTCAAGGGCCACCGGTTTGAACACGAACTATCCTAATTATTCATGCAAGATGTCCAGCAAATTTATGATAATTAGTAGGCTATCTCAGAAGGCTAAATCCTAAGTATCATAATTTTCTATCATCAAAATGACCTGAAAAACTATTTGGAAATAATCTCTACTTTCTATAGTTTATGAATCAAGTATAGAAAATATTCTTCCAAAAATTCTAAATAATTTATGACATGAAGATTAAGGCCTAAAATTTGCACTGGCTAAGTTTCATAATTTTCCAGCAAGTGTTCTATCTATAATAATTTTTTAAACATAAAAGCCCTTTCTATCATTTGTGAATAAAGTACTAGATTTACTCAACATAAAATTCTATAAAAATTCAGGGATCAATGTTCTACTAGTCAAGATCTAAATCCAGAATTTTAACTGATTATAATTAATGTAAAGCCTCCAAGTAATTGAAACAACAAATTGGGCTAATAATTCTTTAACACATGAAGTATAATATATATTAATCATAAAATTCCAGAAAAATTACCATAAGTCTAATACATCCTAAAACTCCCTCCTCCCGAGTTTCATAGTTTTTGGATTAGATTTAGTGCTTAAAATAATTAAATTACATGTTTATCCTATTCCAAAATCTCAACTTTCGAGGTACCTAACTACCTCCAATTCCTTCACTATTTCAACCAGAGGGTTTTCATCATATCCTCCCCCTCTCCTCCAAATTTCAAGGGCATACAAGAGCTTTTGCTCTTATGTCCTTCACAAACCTCAAACTCCCACCCGTCGGAGTTGAGCCAATCTCTTAGGGTAAAATCCACCCTAAGCCACACCATGTTTCCCAAGAGGGTAGACATAGACTCAACAAATCAGTGGCCAACAACTTCAGCCTCTTTTGAGGAGATTTGTCCACTCCATCTCCAATTGTACTTTTCCCCAAAGTACCCCTCACCAAGACCTATCTAGGACTTGATAATTCCCTATTCAAAACTCGACCAATCGAGTTGAAATTTTGTACAGATCTTAATATTGATGTCAGGGACCACCACCCAAAATTTGGGGGAGTTTGGGCTTAATTTCATCTCCTAATTAATTTTATATTGTTTATTAAATTTTTACAAAAACTTTAGGCAAAAGTTCTCCAAAAATTCTCATTTTTGGACAGTCTCTCGATATACCTATTATAGACCTCCAATCCAAATTTCAAGTCATTTGGACATGTTATGAACCGTGGGCAACCATTTCAATTTCTGGTTAGCCTAGGTCTTGATCCCACCAAAATGAGTGCTGTGGTCAAACCACTCACTCAAATTGAATAAAATCAATTTTAAATTAAAGTAGACCCAGAGGGCTACAACTTTTGTGACTGGTCATTTTTCCTAATTCGGCCTCTAAGTGCCTCGTTTACAGCCCCAAAAATATGTTCAAATAACGCATTTTTCCCATTTGTAATTTATAATAATCAATATATTATAAAGTTTATCCTACTGTTCATCTTCTTCATGAACCCGAACAGACACAGGAAAACATTTTTCCTGTAACGTTTCCGTGATCCGTTGCCGGCCGTCCGGTCACTTCCCTGGCCAGCCACCACCACCACCTCCATTGAGGCGATGGCTAGCGGTCGGCGGTGGTTTGGCCGCCGGAGGTGGCGGTTTCCGGCGAACTCAAAATACCTTTTTCATGTTTTTTTTTTCATGAAAACGAGAGATGGATCCGGCTCCGTTGAGCGCGAACCTATTTTCTAAGAATCCTTAGATCTATCCATGAAAAGAAGGAGCAGAGGAGGACCTTGTTCGCGGTTTGAAGGCGAGAAGAGCGACGGGGTGCCATGGCGCGGTGGTGGCGTTGCTGAACTCCTCTTACAGCAAGAACAAGGATCTGCTCCGTTTACTTGGGCGTGTAACCTTCTCCTCTGGTTCCAGGTTGGCTTTTATAAGTCAGAAAAGCGGGAAGGTGAATAGTTTAAGCCTTAATGGTCATGAAGGCTCCTCCCTTTTAACGTTTCGGTTACAGAGAAGGGATAAGAAACGGCGGAACTGAACAGGTGTGTCCAGCTGGCGATTTCCTATTGGACCACCCTTCCCTCATTTATTATGTATTTACAGAAGGAGAACGGCCTGAAATTACTCCTGGTGTAACCTCCCAAGCCAGCATTAATTTCCACGCGCGTTAGAATTATTTCGGGCCTGAACCGTCGTTTCGGCCAATGTCACGGGCGTGACACATAGGTCACGGGCGTGACAGGCCCGGGTAGTCATCTGGGTTCGACGATCGTCGAACTGAGATCGACGATCGTCGATCGGTGGTCACGGGCGTGACACCTGTGTCACGGGCGTGACAGGCCCAAATAACAGATTGTGGGTCGACGATCGTCGAATTGAGATCGACGATCGTCGAAGGCTGGTCACGCCCTAGGTCACGGGCGTGACCTCTAGGTCACGGGCGTGACATGCCCGAATGGCAAATTTCGAGGTCGACGATCGTCGAATTGAGATCGACGATCGTCGAATTGAGATCGACGATCGTCGAAGGCTGGTCACGCCCTAGGTCACGGGCGTGACACTCATGTCACGGGCGTGACATGCCCGGGCCGCAAGCTCGACGATCGTCTCACGGCGATCGACGATCGTCGATGGGGTCACGCCCATAGTCACGGGCGTGACATCTTGGTCACGGGCGTGACATGCCCAGACATTGCGTTCGACGATCGTCTCGTGGAGATCGACGATCGTCGAAGTAGTCACGCCCAAGTCACGGGCGTGACGGGTCGGTCACGGGCGTGACCAACCCTTGACCCGAAAACTCAATCGATTTATTTTCACTTTTTGTGCTCCCTGGGGTTCTGACTCGACCAACCGACTCCTAGGGGTCTAGCCGGAAATGGGATGTTACACACGGTAGGAATCCACTCAGGTTTTTGATCAGGTGCCCTACCACCAACAGGATCTATTTCAGGTAGATCCAGAAACCCTTTAGACTTTTGATCAGGTGTCTAAAAACCAAGCACAGGTTTTTGATCAGGTGCCCTGCCACCAAGGGATACTTTTGAAGGGAGTAATAACCCTGTACAGGAGGGGGAAGAAGGTTAAGATGTCTTCTCTATTTTACAATAGATTAGAGAAGCACAAAAGCTTGCACTGAGCTAGAATGCTCTAAAGAATCAAGGCTCCCCCTGGCTCAAGAATGTCCAGGTGAAGTCTTGCTTCAGTGCAGAGAAACTCTTCAGAAAGTTCTGAAGGAAAGAGCTACAGGAAGAAAGTAAATAATAAAATCAAAGTTCTTCAAGTAGCTATCTTCTTCTTCTTCTTCTTCAAAGGAACTCTGAGTTGAACTTCCTGAAAGCATGAGAACTCAGGTGAAGAAGAGATGAAGATCTTAACACTTCTCAGTTAGATGGAGATTGCTGAGAGCAGGAAGCTTGAGCTTGATGAAGGCTTGAGAGTGAACAACTGGTTAGCTATTAGCTTCTGTTAACTAGCTTGAATCCTTCTTCAAAGGGTTCTTTATATAATCATCAGCAAGCAACGGCTCTCTTCCATTTGAATTATTTGTCTTCTTCTAAGCCTTGAGACCTGGGCTGTAAATATCAAGAAGACAGAAATATCTCTGCAGCAAAACATTCTATAAAGGGAATAAACCACTTTCTAAGAAGCTGCAGGCTTAAAACAAATAACAGAAGGACTAAATAAAGTCACATCAGAAATAATCTCTTTATAGCAAAAGAAGACTTTTCAGTCTAACGGCTATAAAGGGCTGACAATAGATAAAGTAAATTAAAATGACAGCTAATAAGACAAACAACTTTATCTTAAAAAGATTTGACTCAGGCAAAAGAGATGGAGCAAATATTGCCTGGTTATATTATCATACAGCTTAAAATACTGTGCCAGAAAATGTATTAAATAAGTAAATATAATAAATAAATACAAAATACAAAGGCAGACAGAAAACGTCGAACGACCTTCGAAGATCGTCGAACGATGCACGGAGATCGTCGAACTATCGGGCAGATAGTCGAACGATCTAGATAGTCGAACTATCGAAGAAGATAGTCGAACTACCCCAGCAGATAGTCGAACTATCAGAGCAGATAGTCGAACCATCAGATAGTCGATCTATCTAGGACAGATAGTCGAACTATCAAGCGCACAGAGATAGTCGATCTATCAAGCAGATAGTCGACCTACCTCAGAAAACAGATAGTCGAACTATCAACAGATAGTCGAACTATCAAAACAAAACAGATAGTCGAACTATCAACAGATAGTCGAACTATCAGCGCAGAACAGATAGTCGAACTATCAACAGATAGTCGAACTATCAGCGTAGAACAGATAGTCGAACTATCAACAGATAGTCGAACTATCAGCACAGAACAGATAGTCCAACTATCAACAGATAGTCGAACTATCAGCGCAGAACAGATAGTCGAACTATCAACAGATAGTCGAACTATCAGCGCAGAACAGATAGTCGAACTATCAACAGATAGTCGAACTATCAGCGCAGAACAAAGCGTCGACCAACTGATAGACGATCGTCGATCAGCCGATAGACGATAGTCGAGCGGCGTTCGACTATCGTCGAACGAAAAACCTACTTAACTAAATTCTCAATTTGGAAAAGCGAGGACCCTACAGCTAGACTTCTAACCATTGATCATAGATATTTCTTGGGTCAAGGGGCACAAAGGAGAGGACTAAACTCAAATCAAACTAGGGTACCAACACTTAAGATCAAACCTGTCTTAGCTTATTCAAAGCTTCTTGAATCTGAACAAAGTAAGGTTGATCTACTTGTGAAGTTGGATATGATCCTCAATCCAGCTTCCTTCTTCTATTCAGAATTTGATCTGAATTCTTCTTGCAGACTTGTTCAAGATCTGCCTTCTCTTGATGACTTGTAGATTTTGATTGTTAGAAAAATGTCAAGTCCTTTCTTCTTAGATCTCTCTGGTTTGATGATAGAACAGGTCTTTATATATACCCATCTGAGGTTACCGGTTGATCCGGTTCATAACGGCCTTCTGACAGCTCTGACAGATGTAATAGCTTTATTAGTTATGACAGCTGTCAAGTCTTCAGTCTTGACATTTGATACCTCATTGTACTCTATCTCAGCAGAAAAGCATCGAGACAATACTTCATATGTGTCAACACAAAAAGACCATGTGTCAACACAATTCTTGATGATGTCGACACAACTCAAACAATGTCGATACAACCCTTCTTTATCTTTTCGACACAGCTTCTATAGAATGTGTCGACACAAGTCCTGTGTGGCGACATAATTGCTGATGACGTCGATACAATTACTGATGATGTCGACACAATTGCTGCCGACAAAATTTCTGTGTGTCGACACAAGTCCTGTGTGTCGACACAATCTAGCTTCTTGTGTCGACACATCTCCTTCTCAAGTGTCGACACTTGTACTTAGAATATTTTTCATGCATTTCTTTAACCTGCACATTTAAACTCAACATCCCATCAAATACACATTGATGTATATAATTGAGTTAAGTGAGGCTTTCTCCATATCAGGTACACAGTTTGCAATGTACCCAACAATCTCCCCCTATTTTGAGAAGCCATAACCCTTAGTCAATGATATACACCACTTATAATAAAACAAAGATTATGATGTATAAAATCATTACTTAGACAGGGTAATTAATAAGCAGAAATAACATGTAATATCATCACAAAATATGATAAAATACAGTGACCAAAAATCAATTTTGAATTATAAGGTTTTTAGAACAAAAGATTACATAGTTTTAAACCTAGTCAATCAATCCCTAGGATTGATCAGGCTCCTTGATGACAATTCCTTTTCTAGAATGAATCCTAGCTTGTACATTAGCTTCTGTATCATCAGCCAGCTTCTTTCCTTTCAAATCCTTCTTCTTGAGCTCTTCAGCCTTGATCTTTTGCCTTTCAAAGTAATGAAAAGGCTTTGGGAAATACTTGCTAGGCTCCACAGAGTTAGCCGGTATCTTCCCAGCTCTAATGTCTCTTTTGAACTAATATATGTCATCTTGCCGCTTCTGATATTTGCTCCATTCCTGTTAAGAATACCACATGCCTCTATCATGCATATTTTCTTTAACATCATTCCAAGCAGTAAGAATAATATTCCTAGAGGTTTGACTCCATTGTCCAAAATCAGTCTTTAATTAAGCCTATTCTCTTAACCTTTTCCTAGAAAGCTGAGCTTCTTTCAAACCATCCCTTGCTCATTGTGCTTCTATTTCTCTTTGTAATGCAGCTACAGGCATGTCAACTTTTTCAAGAATAATATTATCTGCCTCCTGTGGAGGGCTATACATTTGGTGTACTTCCTGCTGGAATTCTTCAAAATCATAAGGGGGATAAATGACTTGGGCTACTTCCTGTTAAACCCCTTCAATATAAGCAGGTTGAATTCCAGATTCAGCAGTATTATCATCCTCATAAAGGGGTGGATAACTAAGAGTTGCTCTGATGCTATTGGATATCCATTTGGCATGATCTGAGCTTGCTTTGACTAATACTCTCTCCCCCTTTATGACTTCTCTGTACACATGGTCTCTTAGATCATCCTTTTGAAACCTTACTTGATCTGCCAGATAATCTGTTCCTTCTTTGTAGTAGGTCCTAAACTTCTTTATTTGATCTGAGATAGCTTTTTGAGATGCCTGGATTGCTGTTTGGACAGCTGCAAAATCTTCTTTGATTTGCTTTGACACTTCAGTCTTTACATCAATGGTAATACTCCTAAGCTTTGTTAGAATAGCATGATGTTAGTCTTTGAGATTTTCATTCATTTTGAGTTGATTTTCAAGGACATAACCTTGTTTGACTGCAATGTCTGCTATTTCAGTTTTGATCTCCTGTCGTTGCTTGGCCAAGTAAACTACAATATTACCTTCTTTATAGAAGCGATCTGTCATCTCTTTTTTATTCTGATTGACTTCAAATCTGATGGATTTGATATCCTAGGCCAACTAAAATTGCAGGTCCTTGTGGGTCTCATCCACATATTTTTCAAGAGTAGTTCTTTGATCATCATCTTCACTTGCAGTTGAACCAAAAGTTAACTGTAGTCTACTACAGGAGTTGGTGTTTGTGGGGTAGTCTTCAAGGCCTTTTTATAGCCTGGTCTCCTCTTCCTGAGCTCCACAAGTTTCCTTTTCTTTGCCCTGGAGGCTTCTTCATATCAGAAGAATCAGAGGAACTAGCTATGTCGACTGTGTCTTTTGGACTAGAGGCAATGTTTGGCATCTCCCCCTCAGTTCTTAGCATCTCCCCCTCAGTTCTTGCTCCTTGTAAGTCAAGAAATAACTCCTCTACAGTTATATCTTATTGCATAGGAACTGGAGGAATAACTTTCTCCTTCTCAACAGATGGATCCCCCTAGACATCAAAGTTCTCTTCCAGGGTTTTCTCTATATTAGGAGAGTTTTGTTGTTCAGATTGATTTGGATCAGACATATGCACATTCTGTGCTTCTTTCTCAGTTGAAGTGGCTGCAACATTGTTGATTTATAAAACTATGGTCATGACTGTGTCAGGTTCATTTTCACTATCCAGTTCAACTTCATTTATACCTCCCCCTAGGTCTGATATCTGTGGATTTTCTTGTCCATGAACAATTGTATTTTCAGTGTTGTCTCGCCCTGGAGTTGATACCACCTGGTTGTCTGGAACTTGGATGGTCTCCCCTTGAGCCTGAACCTCTTTGTCAGGTGATGGTGTAAGTGATTTCCTTTTCCTTTGTTGTTCTTCATCTGTGCTGAAGTCAACTTGTTCTTCATCTGTGCTGAAATCCTATCATGACCTCCTGATTTATACAAAATTACCTTGCTGATAATCTCAGACAGGAATTCTCCCTGGGAATTCATTCCCTTCCTGTTCATTGATGATCCAATCTTGGTAGTGGGATCCAGTCCACACCATTGGAGAGCATCTTTTGTCATGGAAAATGCTATGTCATCTTCTTTCTTAATCCTAGGAAGCTAAAGTGTTTTACTTAAACTCTTTTGTGTGAGTTTCAACTTAGTACCTTGGACAGATGATTTAATCTTCATGCCCTTCAAATCCATTGATGCCGATGAGTAGAATTCAAGAATCTCCTTCTTCCATATCCTGGTAGGTTCTGATACTAGGTATTCCAATCCGTTGTCGGTGATTAGGGTAATCACGACTTTGATTTCTTGTGAGGAAGTCTCAAATGCATTGCGAACCAGTTCATATCACTCATTTACTTTGTCTTCCATCTGTGGCGCCATGGATGAAAGAAAGAGAAGAGAGTAGACTGTAGAATTTCTTGTCGATACAGGTTTTAGAGTCGAGAGTTCTGGATAGCACAGTCGACTAGATTTTGTTTCTCCTATTTATAGAATTCTTGTAAAGGGTAAGTCAAAAGACGCGCCTAAATAATAATCTTATGAGTCGACATAATTTTGCATGTGTCGACATAGACTACTTAGGTCTCGACAGAGAATTGAAGGTGTCGTCATGTCTATGTGTCAAAATAGTTGTTTGTGTGTCAACATAGAAATCTTCTAATACAAGGTCTTGACAGAGTTGTGTCGACACAAACCTTTTCTATCGATAAAGATTTTATTTCTGTGTCGACATAGTTTATTCCTTTGTCGACACAACTCGCTGATAGTGTCGACATAGTGAGCTTGTGTAGACACCAACTTTCTAACTTAGCAAATTTTTGAGAAATTTTGTTCTGACCTAACATTTTACTCTAGGTTTAATATACCCAATTCAACCTAAAAATAATTGAATTTACTTTCATCCATAGGTTTTGTAAATATGTTAGCAATTTGATTGTTAGTGTTGACAAATTCTAGACTTATGTCTTCCTTTTCAACATGTTCTCTAATGAAATGAAATCTGATTTCTATATGCTTAGTTCTGCTATGTGAAATAAGATTTCAAGCAATAGATATGACACTAGTAGAATCACAATATAATGGAGTTCTACTTACCTTGATGTCATAGTCTTTAAGTTGATGTTGTATCCACAACAGCTATGCACATCAACTGTCTCCAACTACATATTCTGACTCAACAGTTGATATAGCCCACTTGTCTGCTTTTTGCTGCTCCATGACACCAATCTTCCACCAAGGAACTGACATGTGCCTGTGGTTCTTTTCTTATCTTCTTTGAAGCATGCAAAGTCTGCATCTGAATAACCTATTAGCTGAAAATCTCTATTCTTAGGGTACCAAAGACCAAGATTTGGTGTGCCCTTAAGATATCTTAAAATTCTCTTGATAGTAGAATAATGAGATTCCTTTGGGCAAGCTTGGAATCTAGCACAGACATATGTAGCATACATGATGTCAGGTCTACTAGCAATCAAGTAAAGAAGGGAACCAATTATCCCTCTATACAAAGACTCATCAACAGGTTTTCCTGCCTCATCTTTGTCTATTGGCATACTTGACCCCATTGGAGTTCTCATGGTGGAGGCTGACTCCATGCCATATTTCTTAATTAACTCCTTGGTAAACTTAGACTGGGATATGGACAAGCCATCATCAGTCTGTCTAACATGGAGTCCCAAGAATAATTTCAGCTCACCCATGTTAATCATCTCAAACTTCCCTTGCATAAGTTTGGTAAACTTTCTACAAAGGTTGTTTTCAGTTGATCCAAAGATAATGTCATCAACATATATCTGGACTAGGATGATCTTGCCTTTTGATTCAATAAAGAATAGAGTCTTGTCAATTTTCCCCCTTGAAAATTTATTCTCAATGAGGAAGGTAGACAGAGTCTCATACCAAGCCCTAGGGGCTTGTTTCAATCCATATAGAGCTTTCTTAAGCCTATAAACATAGTTAGAATAAAGAGGATCTACCAAATCTAAAGGTTGTTCAACATAAACTTTCTCTTTTAAGTCACCATTCAAAAATGCTGACTTTACATCCATCTGAAATACCTTGAACCCTTGGTAAGATGCATAGGCAAGGAACAGCTGTATTGCTTCCAACCTTGCCAGTGGGGCAAATTTCTGGTCAAAGTCTATTCCTTCTTCTTGCCTATAGCCTTTTGCTACCAGTCTGGCTTTATTCTTGACTACAATGCCATTTTCATCTAACTTGTTCCTGTAGATCCACATAGTCCCTATGACATTTTGATTCTTTGGTTTAGGAAACAACTTCCAAACTTTACATCTTCTAAATTGATTCAGCTCTTCCTGCATGACATCAATACAATTTGGGTCTTGTATAGCCTCTTCAAATTTCTTAGGTTCCATCTGGGACAGGAATCTTTAACATAGAACTGTGTTCATGCTCTTGCTTCTTATCAGAACTCCATGTCTTGCATCACCAATGATTTGGTGTACAGGATGATACCTCATATGTATTATTGCTGGAGGAAATCTGTCCACCTCTTGATTTTCTTCATTGTCTTCACCAAGCTATACTTTGTTTTCTTCATCTTCAGCTTGTGGGTCTTGTACTCCCCCTGGACAGCATCCATCATTTTACCCATCATATCTCATAGGTTGGTCTTCACTGATGATTAGCTTGTCCATCTTATCTTCCAACCCTGTAGAGCTATAAGAAGTGCTTGACAGCTCATAGTTAATTAACTTAGATTCATCAAAGACTACATGAACATATTCTTCTACAACTTGAGTGGTCAAATTATAGACAATGTATGCCTTACTACTATTGTTGTACCCAACAAATATCCCTTCTTGGGATTTGGCAGCAAACTTAAGTAAATAGTGTTTGCCATTATTAAGAACATAACACTTGCTACCAAAGATTCTAAATTAGGCTAAATTTGTTTTTCTGCCTTTCATAATCTCATAGGGTGTCTTCTTGTGGCTTTTGGTGATGAAAGCTCTGTTGAGAACATGACCAGATGTGTTTACTGCCTCAGCCAAGAAATATTCTGGGAGAGAAGTGTCACTTAGTAGTGTTCTACCAGCCTAAATAAGAGTCCTCTTCTTTCTTTCATCAATTCCATTTTGCTGGGGAGTTCTAGGTGAGGAGAACTCTAGATTAATCCCAAGTTCTTCACAAAACTTTGTCATGCATTCAGACTGAAATTCGGTCCCATGGTAACTTCTGATTTTGACCATTGAATTGCTAAGTTTATTCTGAATTTGCCTAACAAAATTCTGCAAGACAGTAGGGGTTTCAGATTTCTTCCTCAGGAAGAAAACCCATATAAATCTAGAATAGTCATCCACAACCACAAATGTGTAAGCTTTCCTACCTTGACTATGAACTGGCATAGGACCAAATAGATCCATATGCAGGAGGTATAAGCATCTCACAAAATCTTTGGTATCATGGCCATGAAAAGTGGTCTTGGTCTATTTGCCCTTTTGGCAAGCTGAACATACAACCCTTTTTAATGTACTTGACCTGAGGACCATTCCTCACTAACTCCATACTGAAGAGTTTGCCTATTGACTTGTAGTTCAGGTGAGCTAGCCTCTTGTGCCATTGGACACAATGAGATGCTTTCTCATCTGCAACTAGACAAATAGGAGAGTTCTTATTCTCATAATCAAAATTAAGACAGAAGACATTTCCTTTCCTAGTGCCTATCAGAATGATCTCTTGAATACTTGATCTTCTTATTTGGCACACACCCTTGAGGAAAGAAGTGTCATAACCAAGATCACTTAGTTGGTTTATGCTTATTAGGTTATGTTTCAGACCTTTCACATAAGCCACTTGGGTGATAGTGATAGAGCTATTGGAAATATTACCAAACCCTTTGATGACCCCATTTTCAGATCCACCAAAGATCACTTTGGGTCCATTTTCTATTGGAGAGTAATCTTTCAGCATCCTTCTTGTTCCAGTCATGTGCCTAGAACATACACTATCCAAATACCATATTGGGGTATGGCCACATGGACTCACCTGCATCAAATAAAATTACCTATCCTTAGAACCCCAATTGTTATTGGGTCCTAGGTTAAGGTTAGCTTGAAATTTGGCATACTTGCCTACAGCCTTTCTGACAGGTAAGCTTGCATTTATTTGGACACTAGCATTGTACTAACAATCAATGGCATAGTGGCCCACTTTGCCACAACACCATCACTCATATCTGTTATACCTTATTTTAATTACAGGCTTAACAACATTGCTGTCAGCAGTCCTCAAGTCTGTAGGTACAACAGTCTTTTTAAGTGCTTGGTCTGGTGTATCAAACACTGATGATTCCTGAAGAACATTGTGTGTTTGCTCATGGGCTGCCCTATTAGTATTTACACCCTTGTCATCCTAATCACCATTCTTATAGTGACCATATGTAATGTCATGATCATACCTGTTAGTAGGCTGCATCACTTTCCTGAAAGAAATAGGGGGTTTGGAGGCTAGTGGCTGAACTGGGGCTTTGCATTTTCTTTTGGAATTAGCTAACCTTGTTCGTCCCTTGAAGCCTAATCCTGTCTTACCCTTTTGGGAGATGAAGTTATCAATTAAAGGTAAGACTGACTTTGGCTTTGAGAATTTAGCCACAAGATCCTTCTCTCTTTGAAGTCTGACTTTCAGACTCTTGATGTGATTATTTTTGAAGGTAATTGTACCCATCTGAATAATAGTTATGTTTTTCAGTTTGGCAACTTAATTCAACTTCAACTCCAGCATTTTTGTTGAATCTGATGCAGCCAATTTAAGAGATGCAATTTCCTTAGCCTGCTTTTTGACAAGGATTCTGCTTCTCTTAAGAGCATGCAACAGACAACCATACTCATCAATTAGTTGATGAATATCCCCTTCAGATTCAGAACCATTCTCATAGCTTGATGGAGATGCTTCTGATTCTGATCCAGTATAATAATCAGAAACTGAAGATACTTTGTTTACCTTACTGGGACCAGGCTGATCCTGGCACTGATCTTCCTCAGACAAAGCCATCAACCCACTACAATGATGATCATCGATCCCATTTATAGAGTCCAGCATTTGCAAGAATTCAGATTCTACTGAATCCTCTTCAGTAGTGAACAATCCAATATAGGCTTCAGCTTCAGCCTCTTCTCCAGATTCTTATGATGAGGAGTCAGTCCAACTCTTTTGCTTTTGGGCAACAAAGGATCTCTCCTTCTTGCCATTATTTTGAAGCTTCTTATTATCATTAGATTCCTTTCTTTTATCAGGACAGTCAGCTATGACATGTCCTGGCCTGTTGCAACAATAACAAACAATTTTAGAAGAAGTTTGTTTACTGGGATTTGAGCCATACCTGTCATCCTTAGATTTTTTCTTCTTCTTGTAATAGTCATCCTTGGAGGAAGATGAAGATGGCTTTGTTCTCCATTTCTTATTCTTCAAGAACCTTTGAAACTGTCTTGTGAAGGCAGTAAAGTCTTCATCAGAGTTGTGGTTGTCTGAAGTGTTGATGTCGGTATTTTCTGATTCAATTTCAGCAATTCTCCTGGGAGGAGAAGGAGACTTTCTCTTGCCCTTTCTTGTGGCTTCAGCCTTGAAGGCTACTGACTTTTTTTTATATTCAGACCTATTACTTTTCTCCTCCTCCTTTCTGGCAGTGAGTTGCATCTCATATGATAACAATTTTCCAAATAAGGTTGGTGGAGGTGTATCAGCAAGCCTTGCCACCTCTCTAATGGACCATATTTTAGTATCCCAGTCCTTGGTTAATGATCTGAGAAACTTGTCATTTAGTTCATATGTGCTAAAGACTCTTCCATAGGTCATTAGCTCATTTACAATTCTAAAGAATTTCTTATAGCATTCAGCTATGCTATCTGTCTTGGCTTGTCTAAAACTCTCAT
The DNA here is from genome assembly GCA_039513925.1 of Platanthera zijinensis. NCBI lineage: Eukaryota > Viridiplantae > Streptophyta > Magnoliopsida > Asparagales > Orchidaceae > Platanthera > Platanthera zijinensis. The sequence goes on from CM077088.1 coordinate 1,493,212, forward strand.
ATTCTTGATTTAACATAAACTTTCTATCCTCTCTTACTTCTTCTGTTCCCTCCATGTAGATGATAAAAGTGTCCCACATCTCCTTGGAGGTTTTGCAATGGACCAGATTGTGAAATGTAGAATCATTTATAGCACTCACAATAATGTTTTGTGCCCTCTTGTCTAAGGTTACTAGGATGATCTCTTCCTTAGTCATTTCAGAATAACCTTTTGGAGTCTTGAGGTTGGCATCAAGAACTGTAATGTTTATAGGAATAAATGGCCCTTCTAATACTGTGATGTAAATTCTTGGATCAGATGCTTCCATGAACAATCTAACCCTCTCTTTCAATATACCAAAATTTTCTTTCCTACAGATAGGAAGTTTCATGGATCCAAGTTCCTTCTGATTTTCACTTGAACCCATTCTAGCTAACAGATAACTGCCTTAGAGATCAACTCAGACTGTTAGGTCTATATTTGAGTAAACCTCCCTCTGATACTACTTGAAATATTTGGTTTATAGATCCTAAAAACCTAGAGGGGGGGGGGGGTGAATAGGTTCAAATCCAATTTTAACTTAGGCAATTAAAATATTAATCACATCATAGAAAATTAGGCTACAACTATCACAATGTAGGATAAAACAAGCACAGGAAAACACAGCACATCACATAGTGTTTTATAGTGGTTCCCCAATTCGTGGGTGCGTCCACTCTCCCCCCTTCACCTATCCAGCTGAGTGCTGGATTCGGCCAAACTTCCTTCCACTAACTCAAATCCTTAGACCTTACAACTCAGAACCCAACTGTTTCCTACAGCTAAGACTTCTTCAAGTCCTATAACTCAGATCCTTCCCAAGAATCCTACCTCAGGCAAACAGCCCTACCTCAGCCCTTATCACCAGGCCTACAATGCAGATCACAAAGATCCTACCTCAGGAACTTAGCCCTATCTCAGCCTTTATAAACTTAAGCTTACAAATCAGAGAGATAACTCTCTTACACTCAGATCTATAAAAGATTTTACAGAAAAATTGATTATAAAAGTGATAAATCATTCACCCAGGTAGAGAGAGAAAGGGTGAAGGCTTCTTGATCAGTTCTTGATTGATCTGACTGCTTAAGATCCAACCTGTATTAGCTTGTTCAAAGCTTCTTGAATTTGAACAAAGTAAGGTTGATCTTCTTGTGAAGTTGGAGATGATCCTCAATCCAGCTTCCTTCTTCTATTTAGAATTTGATCTGAATTCTTCTCGCAGACTTGTTCAGGATCTGCCTTCTCTTGATGACTTGTAGATTTCAACTGGTAAAAAAATGTCAATTCATTTCTTCTTAGATATCTCTGGTTTGATGATAGAACAAGTCGTTATATAGACCCATCTGAGGTTACCGGTTGATCCGATTCATAACGGCCTTCTGACAGCTCTGACAGATGCAACAGCTTTGTTAGTTATGACAGTTATCAAGTCTTCAGTCTTGACACCTGATACCTCATTGTACTCTATCTTAGCAGAAAAGCATCGATTCAATACTTCATATGTGTTAACAAAAATAGACCATGTGTCGACACAATTCTTGATGATTTCGACACAACTCACACAATATCGACACAGCCCTTCTTTATCTTTTCGACACAGGTTCTGTAGAATTTGTCGACACAAGTTCTGTGTGTCGACACAATAACTTCTAGTCTCGACATAGTTGGTGTTGACAGAATTCTTGAGTGTGTCGACACAAGTCCTGTGTGTCGACACAATTGCTGATGATACTGACACAATTGCTGATGATGTCGACATAATTGTTGTCGACAAAATTTCTATGTGTCGACACAAGTCCTGTGTGTCGACACAATCTGGCTTCTTGTGTCGACACATCTCCTTCTCAAGTTTCGACTCTTGTACTTAGAATATTTTTCTTGCATTTCTTTAACCTGTATATTTAAACTCAGCATCCCATCAAATACATATTGATGTATATCATTGAGTTAAGTGAGGCTTCCTGCAAATCAGGTACATAGTTTCCAATGTACCCAACATTCCATATTGAGTCCCTTCTTATTATTCATATCCCGTGCTTAAAACACGCAAGGGCTCCACACCGAATCCCTTTTTATTATTCACATCATGTGCTCAACAGCACTCTAGGGCTCCACACCGAGTCTCTTTTTACTATTCAAATCCTATGCTCAACCCCACACAAGGGATCCACACCGAGTCCCCTATCAACACATCATTCTAGTGCGGCAAAAACACACACACTTCCAACCCTTCCACATAACCATACTGCATAAGGGTTCATCATTTACACAAGTCTCAAGCCACCTTATTCAACATACCAATCCCACACTGCTACCCGCAGGGAGACTCAACTCTAAATAGTGGTCTACTATACACATTCCTTTAATCAACATATCACATAACCATGCTTTGTCCTTATCCAATTCTTTCTAAAATTAAGCATCCACAAACAACTATGCTTCCACCAGATTTTCACATACTACCTTGATACTTCACATGCACATATATGGTTCACTAACTTTTCCATCCATTTGATTATTAAACTTCACCAACTCATTTGCACAAACACGTTTCACCAAACCATTTGTTTTACTTTAGGATCTACCAACTAAATGCCAACAATCATTTATTTATCACAATCACTAATAAATTAAGTTCAGCAAACATCATACAACCTCAATATTAATATTTACCAACTAAATGCCAACAATCATTTATTTATCACAATCACTAATAAGTTAAGTCCAACAAACCTTCATACAAAACTCAACATTAATTTACTATGACCTCGATGCTAAATTCAAACTCAGCTCTACACTAACCCGAGAGCAACATGCACATAAGACTTGACTGTACATTAAATTTTGCTAGATATTCTCAAGTCTATAGGACTCGTATGAAAATTTGTAACCATCCATTGGAAAGGTATTTCAAGAGATAAGACTCTCGTGTTTAGTCAAAAGCCAAGATCTGGCTGTAATATATCCAAAATATCCTTGATGTTCGCTACACATAGAAAACAGATTTCTGCACGCATAGCATGATGAACGACATCAGTTCATCTTCTTTCTTTAGACATTTAATCAAAACTATATGCAGAACTTCCTCCTTCCTTATTCACCCTCAATAGATCATTTCTCTTTACGAAACCAAGTCCACCATCTTCACAAAGAAGAGAAGAGAGGTTGAAGACATCAAATCTCTAGGACACAAGCCCTAGCATGGTCTCTACCTATGAGATCTTCATCTCAAAATTTAAACTCTTTTGAGTCGACATCTCTCCTAGAAAATAACTACAGATCTAGCACCAAGGGAGAGGGTAGGAAGCTAACCTCATTTCCAGCGATTCCGGCCATGGATCTCGTCACTCTCCTTGGCGTCATCTTTTCCTATTGGCATTGCTCTTCACAGAAGGAACAGTCTCTCCACAAGAAAAATAAACTCCGGCAACTCTTTCTCTTCTAACGTTTTGGCACAGGTAATGACTAGGGCTCGAAAAAAATGAAGTGATGACTAGGGTTTTCCCATAAGTCACCTTTTATAGTAGGAATTAGGGTTAACTTCTTTGCCATGTGTCGGCTTAACGTTTGATCGCCTATTAAGTCTTATCGAAAGGACCGATCCAAATAAGTCAATAGGGGCCAATACCGAAACTGGTTCAGTCCATAAATGCAAGACAGTGAATCTCGTCTGTGTTGAAAATATGCTAAGTCAAATTCTTCGTGTATAGCATACCCACTCGACGAATCGTCAAGATTCATCGTGATCACTCGATGCCTATATAGTACAGCACTTTGAAATTAAAATCGTTGAGTATGCAAACCTTCACTCGACCAATCGTCGAGTGGCATCGAGTGCACTCAATGCACTCGATGCCTATATTCCTCAGAACAACTCAAATTTATAAAGTGTTGAGTGGCATTGAGACCACTCAACGCCGCGTTGTATCCACTCAACGCCAACAACATCCAGCATAAATATAAGTAAAAAGCATTGAGTAGCATTGAGACCACTCAACATCGTATTGACTTAACTCAACGACAACAAAATCTAGGATAAATCTAAGTAAAATTTCATTGAGTTGTGTTGAGTGCACTCAATGCCTCAGCATAATTCATCGAATGGCGAAGAGTGCACTCAACGCACTCGACGCCCCGAGTCCATAAAATATTCTAAGTCCAATTCGTCTTATATACTCGACGAATTCATCGGATATTTGTGATGATCTTCGAAGAATAGTATTGGTCTTAACTCACAAGTCATTCTCGACAAATTCATCGGATATTCGTGATGATATCCGACGAATTTTACTTATCGAGTCTGGAGCACCCCGAGCTCGAGTCAACTCCCTTGACTCAAAACACGTGAGAGGGGTCTAGCGCGAAATCGGACGCTATACGAGGAAGGAATCCTGAAAATGCTAAAGAGCATTTTTTTGCTCTGGACATGATTCAGGAATGGAATCCTCAAGATGTGATTGCTGGTATATCGAGATTTAATTAATACAATATAAGCATTCGTCCTTAATTTGCCTAAGATGCACTAGGAATCTAGATTGAGTCTTTATAATTGATACTTAGGCACCGTGACCGTTAGTGGGAAACCAACTCACACCTTAATTGATACCGGTGCCACACATTCGTTTGTCTTTGCAGACTTCGTAAAAGACTTAGATGGCGTGTAATACTTCACTAGCACCACTCAGATAGTATGACTCCCAGAAAGCTCCGAGATGATGTAGTCCGCCATGTGCGACTTGGAAGTATGCAATGGAGAAAGGATTTTTGAAATCCCTACGACAGTGTGGAGAATGCCAAAATTTGATCTTATTTTGGGCATGAAATGGTCTGACAGGCACCATACTAGAATTCATCATGCGGCAAAGTAAATAAATTTGAGGCATGGAGACTCTGAAGTCGTCTTCTAAGGTATTAAATTTGCACCCCATACATTATTGTCTTCCATTCAGACCCTTAAGGATCATATGAAAGGGGATGAGGTATATATGATATGTTTCGAGCTAAAAGAGATGATGACGAGCATGGAAGATGTGCGGCTAGTGCGAGATTTCCCCAAAGTGTTTCCCGAGAAGCTACTAGGCTTGCCCCCACATAGAGAAGTGGACTTTCAAATTAAACTAGTACCGGGTGCCAATCCCATCCCTCGGGCCCCTTACCGAATGGCTCAATAGGAACTCGCTGAGTTTAGAGTACAATTACAGGAGCTAGTAGAATACTGGTTTGTTCATCCCAGTTCATCACCATGGGGAGCCCCTATTTTGTTTGTTAAGAAGAAGGATGGAACATTACGGTTATGCAAAGAATATCGAGAATTCAACTGACTTACGGTGTGGAACGCCTATCTGTTACCTCAGTTTGACAAGTTATTCGATCAGTTGGTAAGAGCGCATTGGTTTTCAAAATTGGGTTTGTGTTCGGGGTACTACCAGTTGAGGATACAAGAGGAGGATATCCTGAAAATAGCGTTTAGCTCGAGATATGGTCTGTATGAGTTCACGATGATGCCGTTTGGTCTCACAAATGCCCTTTTGCATTCATGAGTTTGATGAATAGGGTGTTTGAGCCGTACTTAGACGTCTTCATCATCATCTTCATCGATGACTTTTGGTCTATTCAAATATGGAAGAGGAGCATGTTGAGCACTTGGCCTTAGTTTTGAGGAAGCTAAAAGGGCATGCCTTATTTGCTAAGTTCAGCAAGTGTGAGTTTTGGCTCTGAGAAGTTGCATTCTTTGTAACACCCCTTATTTTTCAAGGTTTATTTAAATTCCTTTAGTGACGTATTTTGAAGATACGGCGTTAGACGCTTGTTTAACGGGAGCTGTTGTTGGAGCGTGGCTTTTTGCTCATTAGTACCCGGGCTTTTAACTTAGAATGTTAGAATGGCTAATTTCATGTGATTTTTGATATTCCCTTGCGAGTCGGGGTTCGTTTTGGAACACGGAGGAGCCTTTTTGGGAATGGTGGTGTTTTGACTTCGGGAGATTTTTACCCAAGTTTGGTTTGTCGGATCTTAGTTTTGACTTCGCTGTCGGATTCATAGCGTCAATATTTAGCTACCGCGCAATTTTTGTAAAAATGCAAGTTAGTAAGATTTTTGGTCATTTGGACGTTTTAATTATAATAATAATATATTATTATATTATATTATCTATTCCATATAAATAGCCTCCGATTAGACGTAAACCCTATTCATCATCTTCTTTCTGAAACCGCCGACTATTTTGCGAAAGAGAGAAAGAGGCGGTCCTTGGAGAGCCTTTGACCGTTAATTTTTAGGAGCTCCGGTGCACGAAATCGTTGTTGGAGGGTAGATTCGGATTGCTCTCACCACGATCGACTTTTCTATGGTAAGTTTTTCCTGTTTCTTGGATTTTTATGGATTAAGGTATGCGTTTTTGACCTTCTTTCCTCTCGAAAAGTTTCAGGTTTTGCTACTTAGGCATTTTTGCGGCCAGATCCGTGAGGAGGAGCGTTGCTTGGCCGGATTTCTGGAGGTTGAGGCAAGTGGTGCTTTATCACCCTTGCCAAGTTCGTTTCTTGTGTTCTTTGTGGCTTTTCTTCCCTTTTCTCCTTAGATTTTATGAGTGGTGTAGGGTTTGGTCAAGGACAGCTTGCTGAATGTGTAGGACTTCTAGTTTGTTCAAGGTAAGTTTCGTTGAATTTGACAGTTGGCCTAAGTAAAAATCATTTTATATGATTGCTAGTCTAGACAAACTCATCGAGTATAAGTCTGGTAATCTATTTAAATTCATATTATATGGTCGTCAGTCTAAGTTAGAATTAGACGTCTATGACAGTTGGGTAATTCGTCGTATATAGTGGGTCAAAAATCGTTGAATATCCTCTAGATTAATTGAGTGAAGGTTAATTTGGTCCAAGTAAAATTCGGCGAGTATCAATTGGAATATAGTAAATTTCTTCGAGTATCCGTTGAGATTTCGGCCGGTAATGCTTGGCGTTGAGTGTTGCTGAATTCATCGAGTATTAGGTGTTGAGATCATCGAGTATAAGACTTTACGTTGAGTGAATTAGACCTAGCGCTGATAGCGTTGAGTGATTTTTGAGTCCAAGTCAAATTCTTCGAGTAATCTCTACGAATTCGTCGAGTATTGCTAGCTTAGCATTGAGTCCGTCGAGTATAAGCCTTGGCATTGAGCGAGATTTGAGTAATTCCAGTGACATTGAGTTATCTCGACGAATTCGTCGAGTAATTCCAGTGACATTGAGTGAAGCCTTAACATTAAGTGAGGCCTTGGCATTGAGTATTTTTGAGACCAAGTCAAAAGCGTTGAGTGCGCTCGATGCACTCAACGTGGCGTTGAGTGCACTCAATGCGGCATTGAGTGAAGGCAGAATCATCGAGTTTAGCTGTTTGGCATCGAGTGCATTGGATGCACTCAATGCGGCGTCGAGTTGACTTCCCGCTTTTCCGTGGACTTAGGATAATTTCATTGATTCGTCGTGTAAATATAAAATTGATGTTGCTAAGTAAAATTCTTCGTATAACAACTATATCAGTCGAGTATACTCGACAAATCTGGGGGGACTTAGAAAAATTTCGCTGAATTCGGTCTAATTCATCGGGTACGACTTACAATGATTGTTACTTGGGAACTTTCTCCCTTTATGACAGAGGAGAGATCCTATGGCTTAGTTGAGGTTATAGGTGTTTATGGATAAAGAGTGTGGCCTTTGGTTGGTAGTGGATACAGGACCCCCAACCTAGTGAAAAATTATGAATCATTACACTGCTAGAGATATTTTTGGTTTGTGGGGTTAAGTTGGACAAAGTGTCCATCACCACAGTACCTTGTTAATATGTTTGGATTGATGAGTTGAGTTGGATATTGAGGCCACCACCCTAGTGTCCTATTGAGACATTTGGATAGTCTGGTTGTGTTGGGCAATGTTGCCGCCACCACAGTACCTCCTTGAAATATTTTGGGTCTGTAGGTTCGGGTTGGACAGTGTGGCCACCGACTACGGACTATTTCCTTCCAGTGTTAATGATTCATATGAGTAGAATTGTTAAGTCTTCTTCCTCGTATTATATAAATATATGTTGTTCTGCTTACTCTAGCAGGTGATCCCGAAGCATGGCTTCGTTTCGCACTTCGTGCAATTTCTTTACTCTTAGACTTTATAAGTTAAATCTTATAACACTATCTATAGCTATTTTGTTGTGTTTTGACAGCTTCCTTATATTTGGGTTGGTAACCCTTATTCCTGTTTAGTTTATTGATAATCTTTTGATCTTTGATCACCACTTGTATAATCTTGCTGAGGTATTCTTTTCTTGTGTATGCCTCAGGTTTGGAGTAGTAGCCGGTTGAACGGTTAAGAGTTTTGGTTTTTGGTTGGTGTTCAACAGCTATCTTTCCCTTACTGGTTGTGAGGTGGTTGATGTTTGTATTTCCTTTGGTTCAGACAGACAATATTTTGGTGGTTTCGTGTCAAGATGTTGATGCCCACAGGATTTTGTTTAATGTTAGGTACTTGCTAGCTGCTAAGTCATTTTTATATGATTCATTGGTATTTACTTGCTCTCTGGGAAGGTTTTATGCTTGGTTGCATGTTAGATATTTTAAATTATAAAAGTATTACTTCTATCTCATGCATATCATTTTCTAAAAGCTAATGTCACTATATCTTTTTGAACGTACAAACTAATTTTTGTACTTATACTAAATCTAGAGTCTTACATACCATGAGTTGTCCAATATGGATTTTTTTGCTCATGTAGGATGCCAAAAAATATAAACAAACTATTTTCCGCAGCATATAACTATAATTTCACGTGTGAAGTAGTTGATCCACTGATCCGAGGGATACGGTCATTTAAAATTTAACTTAAAATGTGATTTTCTTACATCATAACTTAGTGTTTTCATAAACTGTGTTGGTATTATTGTTTGTCTAAACGTCTGCAGTTATCCCCTGCACGGCGTGGCATCACGACAAGTATTTTATCTTACTCTGATATACATTTAAATTCATACAAAATGTGGGTTGTGACAGTTGGTATCAAAGGGATGGGTTATTTGACAATTGATCGAGCAACCATCTCAAGTTAGTTTTAGTTGTCTTATTCCATTGCATACACACACTGATGTGTCATCAGTATGTCTTGGCTGAAGCATGAACACTACACTCATAAGCATGAAAAGAAGTATACGGGGCATATTATATAGTATGGGATGCATAATATGTGTTTGTATATGGATCCTCATAGGAGGTAACATGTGACTATTATGTAGTATGAGATACATAACAATCATCACATGAATGCACATTAGATTTTTCTTTTCATTGCATGCGATATTATATAGTATGGAATACATAATATTTCATGTGTATGCTGCTCATAACATGCACTAAGGCCTTTATTAGATTGCATAACACAACATGCATGACATGACATTGCATAGCACACATGCCAAGCTAAAGATTTACATGATAATATACGTACACACATGGTTTTGAGTAAAAAAGAATAAGAATTCTTGCATTCATGGTTTAGGCACATGAGTCAGTAGGATGATGGTATTTCATCTGAAGTTTAGGTATGACATCATTAATGAAATTCCCAGAGAAAGTTAGCAGCTTAAGTAAGTATTTGTACATGTATGGTCTGAACTAAGTTTTGTAGTTCTAGCAATAAGCTAGGTTTTGATTAGTTGTTAATTGTGTTATTAGAATGTCGAGACGTCCTGTGACGGGGTCGACTCCACAATCTGAGGGAGAGTTGTCAGGAGCTCAGAATGAGGCTGTGATAGAAGGACTGTGATAGAGCAATGAGGCCCTGTCTAGGAAAATGTTGGAGATGCAGTCGCAGATCCAGGTTTTGTTGTTTATTATTTCCGGGCAATCGATTAGAATGCAAGAACCTGTCGTGGGTAAAGCTATTCCTGTCCCCCCTGCTCCTCTGGTGCCCCCAGCTGTGTTTCCATAAGAGATGAACATCATCTCGCAAGCAATTAGGACCTCCTACCTACGATGGTAGGGCAGACTTTATGGCTTTGGACGACTTGATTATATCTATCGAGGAGATTTTCTCTTACTCGGGAGTTTCTACCGAACAGAGAGAGATGGTTGCTGCCTACCAGCTGAAGGATTTGGCAAAGAGCTGGTGGTTGAGAGAAAAGGAGAACTTGAAGGATGGATGTTCGTGGGAAGCCTTCCAGGAGATATTGCTGAGAAAGTTTCTGTCGTCGGTCGAGCAGGACCGCTTGATGAACAATTTTCTATACTTGAAGTGGAGGAAGCTCACGGTGAGTGAGTATGAGGTGGAATTTAGTAAGCTGAAATGGTTTTCCCCTGACCTGGTATCCTCTGAAGCTAATAGAGTTAAGCACTTCCTGGGTGGTCTTAGGAATGACATATAGTTGCTTGCCAGAGCTTATGGGTCGGAAAGTTATGCTACTATAGTAGAAGCCGCCGTAAAGGTCGAAGCAATAGACAATGCTAAGAATCAAGGCCAGCAGATGAGGAAGGATAAGAAGAAGTCAGAAGAGGGAAATAACTCTAAAGAATCTGGTACTGCTTCTACGAAGAGAATTAAGGACTTGTGCAATTTCTGTGGCCGGCCGGGCCACCCGTTTGAGAAATGTTTCAATAGAATAGGAGCTCAGAAGAAGAAGCAAGTGCAAGCTATTTAGGGCGCTCCTAAAGGAGATATGGTATGTACTCTATGCAAGCGAAAGGGCCACTATGCTGCCCATTACTGGTTTAAGGATAATGTTTGCTTTCAGTGTGGACAAAAGGTTCATGTTAAGTCAAAGTGCTTGAAGTCTCATCCCACGTTGCATCCAGTGACACTTCAGGCTCTACCGCCGCCGCAATATTTGGACAAATGGAAGGGCAAGATGAACGTGGTGACCTTAGAGGAAGCGCATACGTCTACCCAAGTGATTTCAGGGTAGATTATCCTAGTTTTGGATTCTTCCTTTTTAGCTCGTAGTTGTAGTCTCGATGTTGTTCAGCAAGTTATGTATGCGATTTTATAGGAGGGTTTAAGGTAAAGAACCGTTGGGCATGCGTTCTCTTTGATTTCGGCGCTACCCACTCGTTTGTGGCTAGGGCCTTTGTTGAGCATCATCGTTTGGCCCTCAATCGTGCTGGTGATGCGTTTCGTGTCAAGTTTCCCTCTGGTGATTCTATGGTGTCGGACCAAGGTATTCAGAGTTGTCCAATTCTATTAGGCGATTTCCTAGCTATTGATGATTTGAAGGTTATAGACCTGGAAGATTTCCATATGATCTTAGGCATGGACTGGTTGTCCATATATGATGTATTTATTCAGTCCAAGGGAAAGCGCTTGGAATTCAAGATGGACAACGGCCAACCCTGGAGTGTTTATGGTTATCCATGCCATGATTACCCGATTGTTTCAGCGGTATGTTCTCGGAAGCTTTTATATTCCGGTTGTTTTTCTTATTTGGTTTCTGTTTTGGGAACCGTTAGTAGTTTACCGCATGTCGAGGATGTTCTGGTAGTGCGTGAGTTTCCTAATGTTTTCCCAAATAATCTTCCCGGTCTTCCACCTGAGAGAGATGTAGAGTTTGTTATAGACTTTGAGCCGGCCACTCGTCCTATTGCTAAGGCACTGTACCGTATGGCCCTCGTGAGATAGAAAAGTTGTATACCCAGCTAGATCAGTTATTGTAATGTGGTTTTATTAGGCCAAGTTCTTCGCCTTGGGGTGCTCCCGTGTTATTTGTAAAGAATAAGGATGGACCCATGAGACTGTGCATTGACTATTGGGAACAAAATAAGATGACTATTAAGAACAAGTATCCCTTGCCACGAATAAATGATTTATTTGATCAGTTGTGTGGTAGTATTGTGTTTTTAAAGATTAACCTTAATTCAGGCTACCATTAGTTGATTATTCATGAGACGGATATTCCACGGACTGCTTTGCATTCTTGGCATGGACATTTTGAATTCTTGGTGATGTCCTTTGGTTTGACCAATGTAGCCTCTACCTTCATGGACAATATGAACAGAGTGTTCAAGGATTTTTTGGACCATTTTGTAGTCGTGTTAATAGACAATGTTCTAGTTTATTCTTGCAGTGCTGAGGAGCATGCCCAACACTTGCGTTTGGTTCTACCTGCTTTAAGAGAGCATAAGATGTTTGCTAAGATGAACAAGTGTGAGTTTTGTTTACCGTAGGTTTCCTTCTTGGGTCATGTTGTTAATAAGGACGGAATTTTTGTTGACCTAGAGAAGATTTCTGCTGTAATGGATTGGAGCAGACCTACCACACCCAAAGAGATAAGAAGTTTCCTAGGGTTGACAGGGTATTATAGGAGGTTTGGGAAGGTTTCTCTTCGTTGTCTGCGCCATTGACTAAGCTTAAACAGAAGAACGCGACGTTCATTTGGAGTGATAAGTGTGAAGAAGCTTTTCAAGAATTGAAGAGGAGATTGTGCACTACTACGGTGTTGACCTTGCCTACCGAAGGGATAGAATATGTTGTGTATGTAGATGCATCGCACATTGGACTTCGTTGCGTTTTTATGCAAGAAGGCAAAGTGATTGCGTATGGGTCGAGGCAGTTAAAGACTCATGAAAGAAATTACCCAACGCATGATTTAGAGTTTGCCGCTGTGATTTATACTTTGAAGCTGTGGAGACATCTGTTGTATGGCGCCTTGTGCAAGATCTATACAGACCATAAGAATTTGAAGTACATTTTAACTCAGAAGTAGTTGAATTTGCGCCAGTGAAGATGGTTATCATATGTCGCGGATTATGATGTTGAAATCCAACACAATCCGGGCAAAGCTAATGTGGTAGTCGACGCCCTAAGTAGGACGACCTCGAAAATCTTTTGACTTTCAGTGGAATCCTTGGTAAAAGAATTTATGTTAATTGGTATCTCGGTCAGAAGTAGCGACTCATCGAGAAGTTTAGAGGTGGCAGAGAATTCATGGATTACGCTTACAAGGTTACATCAAAAGGATGATCCTGATCTGCTGCACCTCTACAATAGAACTGAGAAAGGGGAGTTATCAGAATTTTCTATTGATGATGCAGGTACTATGAAGCACTGCGGCAGATATTGTATCCCCGTACAAAGACGTATAGAGATTTGAAACAGATCATTTGGTGGTATGGTATGAAAGGTGATATACCTAAGTTCGTATCTGAGTGCTTCACTTGCAAGCGAGTTAAGGTCGATCATAGAACGTCAGTTCGCAAGTTGACGCCTATAGAGATTCCAAGTTGGAAATGGGAGAGTATTTCCATGGATTTTATTACTTGTTTGTCGAGATCTCCCCGTGCACATGATTCAGTGTGGGTTATTGTTGATAAACTGACGAAGTGTGCTCACTTTGTGACTTTTAAGATTGATTACTCCATAAAGAAGATAGCTGAGTTATAGTTGGATGAAGTTATCAGGTTATATGGAGTACCTGCTAGTATTGTGTCGGATCGAGACTCCAGGTTTACGTCTCGATTTTGCAAAAGTTTACAAGAAGGATTGGGTACATATCTGAGGTACTCCGCCGCTTATCATTCACAAACAAATTGTCAAACTGAAAGAGTAAAACAGATTTATGAGGATATGATCAGATGTTATATTTTGGACCACGAAGGAGCGTGGGATGAGCGACTTCGATTGATGGAGTTCACTTATAATAACAATTATTAAGAGAGTTTGCAGATGGCCCCATTTGAGGCTTTATATGGGAGACGTTGCAGAACTCTCTTATTTTGGGCTGAGGTTGGCGAAAGGCTGTTGTTGGGTCTAGAAGCCTTAGAAGAAATGGATATTTCCATGAAGCATATTCGAGAAAAGCTTCGTATAGCTCAGGAGCATTATGAAAAGAATGATAATCATCAAAGGACAGATTTGGAATTTGCTATTGGGGACTTAGTGTTTCTCAAGGTTTCCCTGATGTATGGTATATAGAGATTTGGAAAGAATCATAAGTTGGATCCTAGGTATGTGCGATCTTTTAAGGTTGTTGAGCATATTGGAATTGTATCTTACAGGCTGGAATTTCCAACAAGTTTTCCGGGTGTTCACGATGTGTTTCACGTGAGCCAGTTACGGAAATGTGTGCTTAGCAACCGACAGATTCCTGATTCTGTGCTCCAGTTTGAGCCTAACCTTTCTTATGTTGATATGCATGTTCGTATTCTAGATACTCAAGATCGAGTGTTGTAGAGGAAGGTTGTACCTATGGTTAAAGTTTTGTTGCAGAATCAAGACGTGGAGAGTGCGACTTGGGAGTTGGAGGCAGCTATGAGAGAGCCTCGTCCTCATTTATTCTCCTAGTTTCCTTTGGTAAGTGTTTTTACCCAATAACCCTTGGCTATTTTGTTCATTTTGTAATAGATTTAGTTATGTTTCAAGTTTCGGGACGAAACTTCCTTTTGGGGGAGTGGCTGTAATGCCCCTAATTTTCCAAGGTTTATTTAAATTCCTTTAGTGACGTATTTTGACGTCATGGCGTAACTTTGATGCTTGTTTAACGGGTGTTGTTCTTAGAGCATGACTTTTTTCTTATTGGTACCCGGGGTTTTACTTAGAATGTTAGCATGGCTAATTTCATGTGATTTTTTATATTCCCTTGCGAGCCAGGGTTCATTTTGGAATAAGGCGGAGCCTTTTTGTGAATGGTGGTGTTTTGACTTTGGGAGATTTTTACCCAAGTTTGGTTTGTTGGATCTTAGTTCCGACTTTGCCATTGGATTCGTAGCGTCGATATTTAGCTACGGTGTGATTTTCGTAGAAACCAGAGTTAGTACAATTTTTGGTCATTTGGACATTTTAATTATAATAATAATATATTACTATATTATATTATCTATTCCATATAAATAGCCTCTGATTAGACGTAAACCCTATTCATTGTCTTCTTTCTGAAACCGCCGATTGTTTTTTGAAAGAGAGAAAGAGGCGGTCTTTGGATAGCCTTTGGCCGTCAATTTTTAGGAGCTCCGCTGCACGAAATCGTCGTTGGAGGGTAGGTTCGGATTTCTCTCACCGCAATCTACGTTTCTACAATGAGTTTTTTCGTTTCTTAGATTTTTAGGGATTAAGGTTGTAACATCCCAATGTTACTTCTAGACCCCTAACTTAGATTTGGGTTAGGCATGGGGTGGGTGTTGGTACCCTGGATGTGATTTGGCTTATGCAATCCCTTTCCGGCCCCTCTTGATCCATATAACTATATATGATCATGTTTATTTAGGCCTTGTTCAGTTTCCCTAGGACAGTTTATAACTGACCTAGAGCTTAGGCTAGTAGTTCTAGATGTATTTTTGGTTAAGGCTTTTTTCGTTCGACCATCGTCGAACGAGGCCTCGCGATCGTCGATCATTGGTCGACGATAGCAGGGCTATTGAATCGTTGAAGTCAAGACAATTATCGTCGACCGATGGTCGACGATCTCAGAACAAGTTTATTATGCTCTGAAGGTTGGTCGACGATCTGCCATTAGCAGTTCTACGATCGTGTTCTCGCTTCACGATTTCTGTCTCGACAGATCTTTTGCCTTAGTCGTCGACATCATGAGATGTTCGACGTTTTTCTGCTTCGACAGATTCTTTGTTGGTCGACGATATCTTGAGCTGGTCGACGATTTCTGGTCGACGATTTCTGTTGCGACAGATTTTTGCTTTTAGTCGACGATCTGTTAGCTAGGTCGACGATCATCGAACCCCTGTTCGACGATTTCTGTCTGCCTTTAACAATTTGCACTTATTTTATTCCTTGGTTTATTTCCAAGTGTTTTAGCGTGTGGTTAGAAAGATTTTCTGAAGATTGTTTTTGCTAATTTATGGCTTAAATTCAAATGAATTAATTATCAAATATGTTAAGCATAAATTTCGGGATTTCGTACTTTGATAAAGCATTTTTGTCTTATTATACAAAATATATTGCCAGGCTGTATTCTAGCCGTTGGCGGTGTATGCTATTTCCGAGAATGATAAGTCTTTATGCTGAGATATTTTCCTATTCATTTATTTCCTTATTGGGACTGATAGTAAGCTAATAGGTCATTCTATTCCTATTGCTATATTCTATTTTGAGATAATCTGTTGCAGGGCTCGAGAATTCAAATCAATAGAGCCGTTCCAAAAGGAAAAATGAGAAGACATATTTAAGAGAGATTCTTTTTGAAAAATAAGAAGTTACAGATACAGAGAGATTTTTTTTAGTGCTGCATTCTCTCAAGCATCTCCAGAGCAACTCTTCACCATCTCACAAAAAGAAGAAGAAAAGCTTTCCTGAAGCAAAAAGCCCAGAGCAATTTCTTTCATTCTCAAGTCTCCTGAGCATCTGCTTAGAGTTTTCAAGACTTCAGAAAGAGCTCCCGATCTGCTTCACGTGCTCCAGAATCTGAAGACCTGATAAAAATCAGTCTACAGATCTCTGAGGATTTAGTTTCAGTATATCTGAAACTCCTTCATCCTGAAGCAAAGGCTTTCCCTGGACTTCCACTGAGCCAGGGGGAGACTTTGATTCTTTAGAGAATCCACAAGTCTTCTCTAATCTGTATTAACAACAGAGAAGACAATCTAACCCTCTCAACCCCTTTGTAAAAGAGTTTTTCACACCTCTTCAAAAGTGAACATTGGTGACAGGGCACCTTATCAACAACCTGTGGTTGAGCATCCTTATCAAAAGCTCAAAGGGTCTGTTTGATCTACCTGAATCAGATCATTGGTGGCAGGGCACCTTAGCAAAAACCTGTAGTGGATTCCTACCAGGGTGGTAGAAGAGTGGAGTATCTATTAAGAGGGAACCACTATATATCCTGTGTCTCTCTGGCTATTTTTTTGTTTAATTGTCTTTTCTGTGGCTGTGATAGAACTACCTAGGATTGCTAGTTGCTGTGATAGGTTTATAGTTAAACTGAAATTTCAGTTAACTCTCTCACTTGTGCACGTCACTGTGTTAAGCTCTTAGGGTTCAAGTATCAGATTATTTTATTCCGCAAATAAACTCCAAGGGAGCTGACTAGTTGTTCATAAAATTTGAATACTCTATTCACCCCCCCTCTAGAGTAGTTTACAACTTATCCCCTCACTTTCAATTGGTATCAGAGGGAGGTTAGCTGTTCATACAAGCTAACACTTGAGTTAAAAGATCCTGTGATAAGTTGTTTCCTGATATCATTCACAAACACTTTCACACATGGCCCAGTCTATGGATTATTCAAGCACCAGACCTCCTGTATGCAACTTGTCCAAGTTTGGCATATGGAAGGCCAGGATAAGACTATACATGAATTCTATTGATGAAGATATCTTTTCCTCTATTTTGACAGGACCACCTGCTAGGCCTGCTGCTGCTTCCACTTCTACTGATCTCAGTGCTGTGCCACCACCTGACTACAATGAAACTTACAAGAAGGCAAAAGCAGCTGATGCAAAAGCAATGAATATCCTAGCTCAGACAATGTCTGATGAAATATTCCAGAAGCTTGCTGAATGTACCTCAGCCAAAGCTATATGGGATTCCCTCAACCACATAGTTGCTGGCTCAGCTGACGAGAGGAAGGACAGGAGATCCAACCTCACTTCTCAGTATGAAAATTTCAAGAAGGATGATGCTGAAGACATTGACACAATGTACACAAGACTCAGTTCAATAATAAGTGAACTGAGGTCTTTGGACAAGGAGATAACTTTGTCAGAAGTCAATGACAAGATCCTGATGTGCCTTCCCATCTCTTGGGACTCAAGGATATGGCCCATCAAGGATGGAAGAAACACTGTGGAACTCTCCACAGAAGCTCTGTTGGGAAAGCTCAAGTCATATGAGCAAACTTTAAAGAGCAGAGCTGCTGCAATTGAAGTAAAAACTCCTACACCTACAAAGAAAGAGCACTCTCTAGCTCTTAAGGCTGCTGAGACTTCTGAAGGAAGTCAATCAAATGAGGAGTTACTGGCACTCATTGCCAAGAGGTTCTTCACATGGGAAGAAGAGACCTCAGAAAGAAGTTCTCCAAGTATGAGGACAAACCAAGGTATGACAAAACTCCATCTAAAGAAATCATCTGTTATGTTTGCAGCAAGCCTGGACACATTGCTCCAGATTGTCCAGAGAAGAAACACAAGGAGAAGAAACATGAGAAAGAGTACAGGAAGCACCACTCCAAGTCCTCCTCACACAAATACAAGAAGAAGGACAAGGGATTTGTGGCTGCTACCTGGAGTGAAACAGAAGAGGATACCTGCTCCTCTAGCTCCAGTGATTCAGAAGAAGAAGAAGAAGAGAAGAAAGCCAAAGAGGTCTGCCTCATGGCTATTGATGCCTGCAGCTCTCTGTCAGCTGCAGAGAATTCTGAAGAAGAAGGAGACAATGAAGAAGATTCCTCTATGGAAGACCAGGTAATCGACTCATTTGATTTCTCATCTCCTGAGTTCAAATTAAAATTTAAAACTCTATGTTTAGATTTACTATTGTCTGAAAAAGAAATTAAGTCACTTAGATTAAAGATAATGGAACTAGATATGGAAAGTATTGAAATAATTAGATTAGAAAAGGAATTAGAAAGCTCAAAAGAAGAAGTAACATTTCTAAAATTAGAACTAGCTAAATCGAAGAGATTAGAAGAACAATTAAATGGCAGAAGCCTTAAATTATCTGAAATAACCAGTATAGCAAACACTAGGGTTGGTAATGATAAACTAGGCTTAGGTGCTACATCTAATGAACCCATCCTCCTCACAAAGGAGAGATTTAGCACTCCAGTAAAATTTATTTCTGAATCAGGAATAAAGAATACTGAGGAAATTGAAAAATGCAAGAAAATTCAGAATAAGATTAAGAAAGAGAACAGGAAGAAAAAATTTCTAGCTTTACAGAAATCGTCGAACATTAATCGACGATCGTCAAACCAATCGTCGAACGTCTATCGACGATCGCTGAACACCTTCACCAAGTATGATATCTTCGGTGCAGGAGATCGACGATCTCATCTTGAGTCGTCGACCAGTGATCAACGATCTCATCATGAGTCATCGACCAGTGATCGACGATCGTGGAATCCAGAACAAAGCACTACTACAAATGATCGACAATATGACTTGCGATCGTCGACCGTGGATCGACGATCTGGACTTAAGCTGGAAAATAAATTTCAAACTTCCAGAATTGCAAATCCAAATCACTACCCTAGGTCGTTTAATCCTTTAACTGAATGGATTATCCCACCTAGGAGATCACACCCTTTAGGATATAAATCTAAGCCTGCAAATTCTTTTATATCTAGTTTTTCTTTTGTGAAGAATACTGGACCCAAGGTAACCTGGGTCCACAATGTATAATTGATATCTTTGCAGGTGAAGACCTATCCGGTCATACATGACAAATGGTATCTGGATAGTGGATGCTCAAAGCATATGACAGGAAAGAAGAAGAATCTGTCAGGGTTCAAAGCCAAGCTGGGACCAAAAGTTGTATTTGGGGATTCCAGCTGTGGACAGACTGAAGGTTATGGCAGCTTCACCATAGGAGCTGTAACATTCAAGAAGGTTGCTTATGTCTCAGGACTAAGGCACAACCTAATCTCTATAAGCCAAATGTGTGATGCTGGGTACAAGGTATGGTTTACTGACACTGCTTGTAATATTGCTTTAAATAATACTGTTGTGTTAGTAGGTATTAGAATTGGTAATGTTTATGTTGTAGATTTTAACTCATCCAAATCTGAAATATGCTTATTTAATGAAGTAACCAGTAATAATACCCTTTGGCATAAGAGACTTAGTCATGTAAATTTGAAAAACATTTCTAGGTTGGCTAAATACAATCTTGTAAGAGGCTTACCTTCTTGCCCCTACAAGAAGGAAGGCCTTTGCAAAGCTTGTCAATTAGGTAAGCAAACAAGAAATAGCTTTAAATCAGTTAATAAAAGTGATTCTCCCAGGATTCTGTACTTGCTACATTTGGATCTATTTGGTCCTATTGCTGTACAAAGTCTTGGAGGAAAGTCTTACACTCTAGTAATTGTAGATGACTTCTCTAGGTTCACTTGGGTATTCTTCTTGAGAACTAAGGCTGATAACTTCAAGGTTCTTACAGATTTTCTAAAGTGTATACAGAGTGAGTACTCTACTCAGATTGCCTTGATCAGAAGTGATCATGGTACTGAGTTTGAGTCTCTTCTTATGCAAGAATTCTGTGAGAAGGAAGGTATCAAACATAGCTTCTCTGCTCCTAGAACTCCTCAACAAAATGGGGTAGTTGAAAGGAAAAACAGAACCCTAATTGAAGCTGCAAGTACATTGTTGGTAGATGCTAACATGCCTCTGTCCTTTTGGGCTGAAGCAGTTAGCACAGCTAACTATGTATTGAACAGAAGTCTGATACATAAACTTAAGGGTAAGACTCCCTATGAGTTACTTAAGCAAGTGAAACCTAAAATAGACTATTTTAGAGTATTTGGCTGTGTTGCTTTTGTTCATAACAATAACAAAGAATACCTTAGAAAATTTGAGGCAAAAGCTTCAATGGGAGTCTTTCTGGGATACTCTCAAGTAAGCAAAGCCTATAGGGTCCTCAATAAATCCTCTCTTAAGATAGAAGAGTCTGCACATGTCTCTTTTGATGAGACAGTCATGTATTATAAGGAGAAGGACTCTTCCTCTAATAATACAGTGCAAGTCCTAGGAGTAAGTAAGGATTTGGAAGGTTTGAGACTCACACAGGAGAATCATCCCCAACAAACTCCTTAGGTTGCTTCTTCAGATTCTGAATCTGATGTAGAATTTTTAGAAGTTAAAGCACCTGCTCCAACAGTTGATCAAATTCCACATGAGGAATTAAATCTTGAACATGTTGAAGATCAGATCATTGTTGAACCTACTAATCTTGTCACACTTAGAGATCACCCTGTATCTCAAGTGATTGGAGACATTTCAGTAGGAGTCCAGACAAGACATCAACTCAACAAAGACGTGATGTTTGCTTGTTTCCTTTCTCAGGTTGAGCCCCTAACCATTAAAGATGCTGAGCTTGATCCACACTGGATTATAGCCATGCAAGAGGAACTTAACCAGTTTGAAAGATGTAAAGTTTGGACTTTGGTTCCAAGACCAAGGGGCCAACTGATCATAGGCACCAAGTGGGTGTTTAGAAACAAGCTTGATGCCCAAGGCATAGTAGTGAGGAATAAGGCTAGGCTAGTAGCTCAAGGCTATAGACAGGAGGAAGGCATAGATTATGATCAGACTTTTGCCCCTGTAGCTAGACTAGAAGTCATTAGGATTTTCCTAGCCTATGCTGCCTATAAAAGATTTAAGGTCTTCCAAATGGATGTGAAGAGTGCCTTCCTCAATGGAGATTTAAAGGAAGAAGTGTTTGTTGAACAACCACCAGGGTTTGTTTCATCAACCTTACCCACTCATGTGTTCAAACTCCAAAAGGCTCTATATGGACTTAAGCAAGCTCCTAGAGCTTGGTATGAGACCTTAGCAAATTTCCTTCTAGAACACAAGTTTGTGAGAGGTATAGTAGATAGAACCCTATTTATTAGACATCATAAGGACTCACAACTGTTAGTTCAAATCTATGTAGATGACATTATATTTGGCTCTACTGATCCCAAACTGTGCAAGAGGTTCTCTGAACTAATGCACTCCAAGTTTGAGATGAGCAGCATGGGTGAGTTATCCTATTTCCTTGGTCTCCAAGTGAAACAGTGTGTTGATGGCATCTTCATTTCTCAATCAAAATACGCCAGAGAGCTGGTTAAAAGATTTGGAATGTCTGATGCTTCATCAATGAGCACACCTATGGCCTCAAATGCAGTTATTGATTCTGATGTCAGTGGCAAGTCTGTTGATCAAAAGAACTATAGAGCCATTGTTGGTTCCCTGCTGTATTTGACTGCAAGTAGGCCTGACATAATGTTTGCTACATGCCTATGTGCTAGGTTTCAGGTCAACCCAAAGGAATCTCACTTAACCCTTCTCAAGAGGATCTTGAGATACCTTAAGGGATGCCCTAACTTAGGACTGTGGTACCCAGCTGAGTCAGGATTTGAATTAATTGGATATTCAGATGCTGATTATGCTGGTTGTAGAGTTGACAGGAAAAGCACCTCAGGGACCTGTCAGTTCCTGGGAGAGAGACTTGTCTCTTGGTTTTGTAAGAAACAGGCATCTGTGTCTACTTCAACTGCTGAGGCTGAGTATATAGCAGCGGCTAGTTGTTGTTCACAGATCCTGTGGATTCAAAATCAGCTAGTGGATTATGGGTACACACATTCAAAAACAAAAATTCTGTGTGACAGTACCAGTGCAATATCAATTGCTCAAAATCCTGTGCACCATTCCAGGACCAAGCATATTGAGATTAGATATCATTTTCTGAGAGATAATGTGGAAAAGAACAAGATAGCAATGGAATTTATATCCACAGACCTGCAGAGAGGAGATATTTTCACTAAGCCCCTTGATGAACAAAGGCATTTGTTCTTCCTGAACCAGCTTGGTATGATTAATGGTTCAGAGTAGTGAAAATTTGGATAGTTTTGTTTTCTGTCTAAAATCGTCGAACGACTGCTCGACGATCTTCGATCAGGTCAGAACTATCGTCGACCAACAGTCGACGACAGCTCGTTCGGTAGTAAGGCAGAAATCGTCGATCAACTGGTCAACGATCTCTTCTTAGGTATCTATCGTCGACCAGTGGTCGACGACAGACTTTCTGTGCTGAGTGGAGAATCGTCGACCAACATATATTGATCGACGATCGTGGTGACTGCTTGTAGTCGGTCAATGTTTATCGATTAGTCAAATATTGACTATCGTCGGTCATTGTTCGACGACCGATTTTGTTCCGGGATCGACGATCGCATATTTATATCTGATAGTCGATTTAGGTCTGGAGATCGTCGTCCTTCCGCTCCGTCTTTTCATATTCCATCTTCTGGCTTAGAATTCGCTCTCGAACTTTAATCCCGCGCGATTCTCTTCGCCCCTGCCTTGCATCTCGATTCGCCATTCTCTCTTCAATCTAATGGCGATTCCTTCTGCGGTTCTCTTCGGAATGAAGTTCGACACTGGTTTCTGTGTCGACTTCGATTCTTTCAGTCGATGTGATCAATCCATCCAAGACATTCTGCAGCTGTGTGAAGATCAAGGGCTAAAGAAATTTATGTCATTCTCACCAAAGATTCATATACCAGATATTCGAGAATGGGTATATACCTCGTCCTCCAGCGACGAAGCGATGACTGGAAAGATAAATGGAGAGGAGGTCATTCTAACTCCTGAAGTTCTGACTGAGTTGTTTGGTCTACCAACCGGTACTGAGGACTATGAGCAAAACTCAGAGGAATATGGCCGCATGCTAACTGTGATGGGCCATGCTGAGGGTATTCCAGCTAAGCTGCTGAAAATAAACCTGTCTCCAGAGTACAAGTTTCTGGCAGACCTGGTGGGCAAGGTCGTTTTGGGAAAGCACTCTGCTCACGACAACATCAACAGGCAACAATTTGCCTTAATGTCAGTTTTGGTGAATAAGGCGCAGATAGCCTAGGGAAAAGTTCTGTTTGAACTAATAAGGAGAAAGAACAATCAGAAAGAAGTAAACCTTGCCAGGGTGTTGGGTGTGTTTCTATATGTGAAAGCACGCCTGTTGCTTGTTTCTGCACCCGCCGCAGTCAACGCCAGCAAGAGGTTGGACCCCTCTCTGTTCAAGAAATCTCAGAGAGTCATCAAGAAGTCAGCCAGGGTTGATCCTAACCCTACATCAGACACAAGGGCTGATTCAGCCACTCTCCAGCTTGCTGGGGAAGGCTCAGCAATCCCTTCATCCTCCCTCTTTACCCCTGCATCCTCATCTCCTGCATTACCCTCCACACAATCTGCAGTGCCACCACAACATGCATCTTCCATCCTACATGCATCTCCACCCCAGTCACCCACACCACAACATCTGGCGGCCGCAGCCAGTGTTGACATGGTAACTGCTACCATCCTCACACACTTATCTCAACATGAATCCCACACTCATGTTGATGTTCACCCATATCCACATGATTCATTTGATCATGTGGTAGATCATACTGCTTCCATTCCATCCACCTCCACATCCTCAGCATTTCAGATAACTCCTGAATTGCTTGCACAAATTGTAGAGCTCATCACTCCATTCAAACAAAAAATGATTGAGGCTGCCAATGCCCCTCTCATTGCATCCATCAAAGCCCTTACTGAAGCCATCAAATCATTTCCACCCTCTGCTGAGCCCTCTTTAGTAAGATGCATGACTCCAGTCCCCACTGAAGTCATGCAGGGGGAGATGTCTGTTGAAGTGGTCTCAGGTGATGCCTTGGCCCTTCAGGACAACTCTTCTCTTCCCCTTACAGCAATTGTAGAAGAACATCAAGAGTTTCCAG
This sequence comes from Platanthera zijinensis, assembly GCA_039513925.1. Taxonomy (NCBI): domain Eukaryota; kingdom Viridiplantae; phylum Streptophyta; class Magnoliopsida; order Asparagales; family Orchidaceae; genus Platanthera; species Platanthera zijinensis. The sequence goes on from CM077088.1 coordinate 1,517,612, forward strand.
AGAAAGAGTCTCTAATGAAAGATCCAGAGCAATCAGAAGGTAAAACACTTTCTCTAAAGGTTATAATCAGGACTTTAAATTGATATCTTTATCTAACAAAGACATTCACTCCCTAGTGAATCTAGCTTCTGATGAAGATCTCCCAGAGAAAAATAATGAGGAAGTCCTCATGGACTTGTGTGAAAAAGTTTCAATAAACACTACTGACTCAGAAGTAGTGGTTCCACAACTTGAGAATGCTACTGCTCAACCAGATGGTATAGTTTTATTTAAGTTTCTAATTAATTCAAACTCCAACTTTGAGTTAATCTCTTATCCCTTCCTTCCCATCTCAGCTGCTGATGATCTTGCATCAGTGTTGCAAGTTGATGCTGCTATCTCCATTGACTCTGATAATGCTTTGGAATCCTTTCTCAATTCAGACTGTGAGTTCACACTCACATCTCCTTCTATTCCTCCTTTCTCAATTCAGACTGTGAGTTCACACTCACATCTCCTTCTGTTCCTCCTTCTCAAGAGAAAACGGTCCCTTATAGACCTGAGTACCTTGATGACCCCTTGGTCAAGGACTCTCTCTTCTTTTCCTGTATGGCACTCCTCTTGTGCCTTGCAGAGGTGTCTATCCCTGATGTCACTGAACATCTAGAAGGAATTATAACCTCCTTCCTAGATGCAAAGAAGTATCCTGTGTAGATCTCAGGTAACTCTATCAATTACCTGCTGTTGTTCACCTTGGGGGAATACTCTATTCTCACTTGGTTGTTAACTTATCTTTCTTTGTATGCAGGCACAATCAACATCCCTGCTGCTGCTGCTGCTGCTGCTGAAGAAGCTGAGGCTGTACAAGACTTACCAGAGAATGCCTCCAAAATGACTGAAAAGGAATCAAGCTCAGGTACTCTCAACCTTGAACAATTTATAGCCTTTGTGGCTGAGAATATTGCCTCTGAGTACATTGAAGGGTTGGCTAATTATCATATAGATTACCTAGTCATCTCTCTAGAGAAAGCATCTGCCCCTGCAGATACAGTCATCTTTTCTCCACCTATCCTTACCTATCCTCTACCCATTCCTTCTATTGCAGAACTGGTCCCCAGGATAGTTCCCGACTTGTATCCTGAATCAGAACTCTGGAAGAGATCTCCAAATGTTGATCTTGATGCCCTCCTTGTGCAAGATGCCATTGAGGAAGCAAGAGAAAAAGAAGATAGAGAGAAGCAGGAGAAAGAAAAGGCTGAACATGCTATAGCTGCCAAAGATATCTCAGAACAAGATTTTGATGATTATGCTGGCAGAACCTCATCCCACTCCTCTGATCATGATGACTCTGAGGATTCTGATAGTACCCAGAAGAAGAAAAAGGTTGTATCCAAGAAAAGAAAAGCATCTGCTCATCCTACTGCTAATCCAGACAAGGATGTTCCCTATTTCATTCTGAAGGGAATTGATCCCAAGAGCAAGGAATTTCAACCTTGGATGAGACTTTCAAAGAATCAGACAAGAGAGAAGAAGAGAATAAAAAGATATGACACTCCAAAATTCCCCCCCAGAGGTCCTCCTCCACCTCCTGGTGCTGGAGCCTCTAGAAGTCTCTCTTCTGCCCCATTTGCAAAATCAGCAAGTTCCAACACCTTTAAGTCTTATCAGAGAAGGAGTAACCAAAGCCAGGGAGGCCAAGATGTATCAGGACAAGGAAGAAAAAGAAATGAAAATGTTCCCATGGAACAAATAAAGGAGATGACATTTCAGCAATCTACTTTCTCTCCTCCTCCTGCTCCTAAAAAGAAAGTTCCAGAATGGAAATCTCTTCCTCCCAGGAAAGGTTCATCCTCCACATCAAGGAAACCTGCTGCTTCTGAGACAGTTGAAACAAAAGGAAAAAAGAGTGGTCTATTCAGAGAAATCCCACAAGAAGTTCATTGAACTTGCTCCTCCCAGATCTCTATATGCTGAAACTGATCCTAAGAAGGCTGCACAGATTCCTCTTGATTCAAGCAAATTAGCCACAGCTCTTCAAAGGAACATGGAGATTGCAGCTCAAGCTGATACTGACAGACCATCCTCTCCATCAGATATGACTGAAACTGAAAGAATTGCCTCTATGGCAAGATTTAAGGAATCTATTGCACTAAGCATGATGGAGAGAGCCAAAGCTCAAGGACTAGACCCTACAGCATATACAACTATGTCTGAATTCAGAGAAAAGGAACTCAGCAAAATTCAAGTCAACTCTGAAATTTTTAATTCTGAAGAATACATGAAGTTGCACCCTGCTGCATTTTTGCCAAGCTATGCTGAAAAGAAAATTATTGGTGAACATGATCTAATGCTATCCAAAAGGCAAGCAGCAAATCCAAACAGAGAAATTATTTTCAAACCAGCTGTAATCCCTAAGAACTCATCTGATGCCAAAACCTCTGATAAATCTGCTTGATACTTTACAGTTCTGCTGATTTATGCTTTTATGTTTTTCTGTGGATTGCCTGTGATTTAAATTTTTGGTTAATCTCTGCTTTTGATATTGTGTGCTTTAGTTTTAGATCGGATTGGATAACATAACCCAAATAGGGGGAGATTGTTGGTACCCTGGATGTGATTTGGCTTATGTAATCCCTTTCCGGCCCCTCTTGATCCATATAACTATATATGATCATGTTTATTTAGGCCTTGTTCAGTTTCCCTAGGACAGTTTATAACTGACCTAGAGCTTAGGCTAGTAGTTCTAGATGTATTTTTGGTTAAGGCTTTTTCCGTTCGACCATCATCGAACGAGGCCTCGCGATCGTCGATCATTGGTCGACGATAGCAGGGCTATTGAATCGTTGAAGTCAAGACAATTATCGTCGACCGATGGTCGACGATCTCAGAGCAAGTTTATTATGCTCTGAAGGTTGGTCGACGATCTGCCATCAGCAGTTCTACGATCGTGTTCTCGCTTCACGATTTCTGTCTCGACAGATCTTTTGCCTTAGTCGTCGACATCATGAGATGTTCGACGTTTTTCTGCTTCGACAGATTCTTTGTTGGTCGACGATATCTTGAGCTGGTCGACGATTTCTGGTCGACGATTTCTGTTGCGACAGATTTCTGCTTTTAGTCGACGATCTGTTAGCTAGGTCGACGATCATCGAACCCCTGTTCGACGATTTCTGTCTGCCTTTAACAATTTGCACTTATTTTATTCCTTGGTTTATTTCCAAGTGTTTTAGCGTGTGGTTAGAAAGATTTTCTGAAGATTGTTTTTGCTAATTTATGGCTTAAATTCAAATGAATTAATTACCAAATATGTTAAGCATAAATTTCGGGATTTCGTACTTTGATAAAGCATTTTTGTCTTATTATACAAAATATATTGCCAGGCTGTATTCTAGCCGTTGGCGGTGTATGCTATTTCCAAGAATGATAAGTCTTTATGCTGAGATATTTTCCTATTCATTTATTTCCTTATTGGAACTGACAGTAAGCTAATAGGTCATTCTATTCCTATTGCTATATTCTATTTTGAGATAATCTGTTGCAGGGCTCGAGAATTCAAATCAATAGAGCCGTTCCAAAAGGAAAAATGAAAAGACATATTTAAGAGAGATTCTTTTTGAAAAATAAGAAGTTACAGATACAGAGGGATTTTTTTTAGTGCTGCATTCTCTCAAGCATCTCCAGAGCAACTCTTCACCATCTCACAAAAAGAAGAAGAAAAGCTTTCCTGAAACAAAAAGCCCAGAGCAATTTCTTTCATTCTCAAGTCTCCTGAGCATCTGCTTAGAGTTTTCAAGACTTCAGAAAGAGCTCCCGATCTGCTTCACGTGCTCCAGAATCTGAAGACCTGATAAAAATCAGTCTACAGATCTCTGAGGATTTAGTTTCAGTATATCTGAAACTCCTTCATCCTGAAGCAAAGGCTTTCCCTGGACTTCCACTGAGCCAGGGGGAGACTTTGATTCTTTAGAGAATCCACAAGTCTTCTCTAATCTGTATTAACAACAGAGAAGACAATCTAACCCTCTCAACCCCTTTGTAAAAGAGTTTTTCACACCTCTTCAAAAGTGAACATTGGTGACAGGGCACCTTATCAACAACCTGTGGTTGAGCATCCTTATCAAAAGCTCAAAGGGTCTGTTTGATCTACCTGAATCAGATCATTGGTGGCAGGGCACCTTAGCAAAAACCTGTAGTGGATTCCTACTAGGGTGGTAGAAGAGTGGAGTACCTATTAAGAGGGAACCACTATATATCCTGTGTCTCTCTGGCTGTTTTTTTGTTTAATTGTCTTTTCTGTGGCTGTGATAGAACTACCTAGGATTGCTAGTTGTTGTGATAGGTTTATAGTTAAACTGAAATTTCAGTTAACTCTCTCACTTGTGCACGTCACTGTGTTAGGCTCTTAGGGTTCAAGTATCAGATTATTTTATTCCGCAAATAAACTCCAAGGGAGCTGACTAGTTGTTCATAAAATTTGAATACTCTATTCACCCCCCCTCTAGAGTAGTTTACAACTTATCCACTCACTTTCAGTGGGTGTTAGGGTATAAGCTAGGTTTGACCCTAGAAAGTGGGTTGTAGCCATGTGGGGCCCACCATAGGACCAAAGTCAAACTAGGTCAGACTAGCCTAAATAGGAACCCTAGCCACACCATGACCCCACCACATTGCACTAACCCTAATTTCAATCTAAGTGGACCCTAGGGCTTGGCACTAGGACAACACTTTGACCATAATTGACCCAGGTCAACTTCAGGCCTAAAATGATCAAATCCTACACTCATGGGTCCAATTGGATCAAGTAAGGCATCACCATGACCCAAGCCATGTTGGGTGATGATTTAGACCTCATTACCACTAAGTGGGGTCAACCCACTCACCCATTTGACCAAGTCAACCCTAAAGTCAAACTTGGTCAACCTTAAGCTTAATTAAGGGTAAATGAAGACCAAGCCCATTCCTAGTGGGCTAGGACCATCACCATGGCCCAACCCATGTTAGGTGATGACATGGAGCCCATGGCCATCATATGGGGTCAGCCTACCCATCATGTTGACCAAGTCAACCTCAAAAGTCAACAAGTCAACACTTTAGCCTAAAAGAGGAAAAAATGAACCCAAGTCATTTCCCATGGGCCAAGCCCACCAAATTTGGCCCATGACCAGCCAAATGTCCAATGACCAGCCCTACCCCCTGGTCGTGGAGAGAGAAGACATGCACAAGGATAAAAATGGAAAATTTGGGTGAAGAGGAGAGAGAAGGTGAGGTGAAAATGAGGTAAGGCCACATGGCCTTCATCTCTTCAGCTCAAGAGCTGCTGGTAGACCACCCCACCACCTTTCAAGAGGAATTGCTGCATGAGAGCAACCTGGAAGCCATGGTGGGCCAACAAAGTGGCCAAACCGAGCTCACCACGGCCATATCTCCATGTATAAGCCACCTCAGTCCAAACTAACATTCCCATTAGCTTCAGAGAGAGGAAACGAGTGGAGATCGACATCTGGAGAAAAGGAAACGATGGAGAAATGGGAAATCGGGAGTGAGATCGCCAGAGCTAGCTTAGCCATGGCCAAACGCCGCCACACTCGCCGCCAGCCGCCAACTCAGGTCCGTTTCGCCTCATCTCTACCCGTACTAGTATCCTAGATCGCATAGGGGAGATAACGGGCTCAATTGAGCCCGATTCCATGGGAGAAAAACTCGGAATTTTCATGAAAACGCCACCTCTCGGGATCGCCGGCGCCGCCGCCTCCCGCCGCCTCATCACCGGCAAAAGCCGGCCACCCCCACCGTGAAGGTGGTGGCACCGTTGGCTGGCCACGGCGCCGCCTCAGGCGGCCGGAAATAGGCCCGCAAGGTGGCCCAAGCGAAATCAGTCCCAGCCGTCCGTCGCTTGGGGAAGATGATAGGATGCCGCTCTTTTGCGTCAAGATTATTGTTAACTCATTTTAAATAAAGATTAAATTTAATATATGAATAGTGAATGCTGTCACATTTTTACAGCCATTTTCAAACTGAATATTAGGGCACCTAGGGTCATTTCTAGGTCAGGAGTTATGAAAATAATTTGTAGCCCTAAGTGTTAACTTTCAAATGCCACAAAAATCATAAGATATGACCCAGTGTACTGTCCTGTAGGTCATTTCTCCTAGGACTGGTCCTAGGCTAGGGCAGATTTAATTTTGAGTGCCCAGGCCAAACCAGTAAGCCACATGACCTTAAATTTTGGGCATGTGCATGTTTAGGGCATATATAGCCCCTACCAAAAATTGGGAATTTTTGGAATACTTTTTCCTATAGTTTTATTCAAAATGTCATAAATTAAATAAATGGAATAAATGTTGTGTTAGGCCTCCAAATTGCCCCAATTTTTGGTGGCAAGTCCTCTGGCACATGGTTGGGGTCTGGTAGAAATTTCAACCCATCTGAACCAATGCATGATGGGTTAACCCACTTGCAAGTGTAGGCTAGAATTAACCTTGGTGTGCAAATAGCAATTTTGCAAAATGTGTATTTATTCATCTCAGGACTTCTGAAGACCTTGAAATTAATTTTAAAGGATATTTAGGTCACATGCAGCCCCTCAAAATTATTATGGGATTTTTGGGAACAAAAATCCCATTATTTGGAATTATTGAAAACTATGGTCTTATTGGAAAATAAAAATAAAAATTAGATTCAATCAAGCAAAAATCCTCAAATTTGGTCCTGTTAAAGATTTGGATATAATTGAGTTGGGGTAATTTTATTTTCTCTGTTTGAGACCTTTTGAAGTAGAATGTTATGTAAATGACCATTTTACCCCTATTGCTTTTATTCATGATTTAATGAAAATATAGGTCAGAAAAATTTGGGAATATTCATAGAGGTGTATATGGGTATTATCTAACTGACATGTTTATTTCAGAATTTTTAGAGGTGCATACAAATTTTAATTCATCATAATGGCATTTTGGTAAATACCGAAGAAATTGAATTGCAAGTCTATAACATTGTTAAAGTTGATGAAACTTGGTCAGTAGTATTGTTTTGATGAATTAGATTCCCTGTAAATTTATTGGAATTTTTGTGATTAAATTCTCTATACTTCATTTGAAAAGTAGTAATTATGATGGCTTATGAAAAGTAATATTTAAATACATAAAATTGGAGAGAAATTATGAATTTTGGAAAATAATGTTGATTCATCATGATAATGATAAGATAATTACTTTGCATCATTAGGACTATGCAACAACATACTTCATGTGTTAAATGACCTTGGGGAATGTTTGGAGAAAATAAAATAAATATAAAAATAATAGAGAAAATTATAAAAGTTACCATACACATTTTAGATGGTCATACCACCCTAGGATAAATACTTGGGGTCTATTGGTCCAAAGATTTGAAAGTTTGATTTCGGGGTGGTACAAGGTCATGGGGTGTGCATAGTAAAAGTAGACTGTACTATAGGCCGCTAGGGGATGGATTAACAACTGAGTTAGAGTATAAGATCGGAGGTGTAACCCTGGGTGGCAGATGCATTCTAGAGACGAGAGTAACAGTGCAATATTAGACTTGCCTAGGAAGAGTTGACGGAAGACCGTCACTCCTTAACCCATACCTTAAGTCACTAGGTCACTCTATGTAACAGGAGAGAGAAAAAGGGATTCTGGGTAGACATCAACTAAAGTAAATATCCTTGAGAAAGGGAGCTTTGGGATTCAGCCCATCGTAGCTCCTAGTGCCCCTGAGAGCCCTTCACCGGGAATACCTTGGGCAGTCCGGGGATTAACCTTAAGACTCTAAGTATGATAATCTGTAGACAAGAGTAGTCTAATAGGTTAAGTGAACTGGACATGTGCTCACTCGTGCCGGGTTGGAGGGACTTGGAGTCTTTTGACTACTTGCTCACCCGTGTAGAGTTGGAGGAAGAGATTGGCTTCTATACACTCACCCAGCCAGGGTTGGAGGTTTTGTAGCATACACTCACCCGTGGCGGGTTGGAGAGATTTGGGACAGGATAGTCCTTTGAGCTGGAGACTCAATATATAATACTTGCATGTGCATATACTAGTGGCGGGCCATGCGATACTGGCCAGTCGTCACACCGACGGCAGTACGGTGGACCAGGCGGGTGCGAGGGTTAGAAGGACCAGTAGGATGTTTATACTGGGGTCTGGAGGACTTTTCCTAATAACACGCACCCGGCCCAACAAGACTGACGGGTAGTTAGCAAAGTGGTACGCAGAGACTCTAGAGTGCACTGTCGGTGTACAGAGGCGTACAAGAGAGGTCTAGGCCTGGTAGTGTGTATACCCTCCTAGAAGGCGGAGATGACCGCTCTGCTGCTGGCGTAGCCACAACGGTAGTACCTGAGAGTGATGCTAGCTCTCGAAAAGTGGGAACTAAAGGTCTGTGATCACGGAGTCGTGTGTGTGTGTTGCACTGCATGTTCATATCATGCCCACCATATAGATGCATACCATTAATCTTCATAACAACCTATGACACCTAATGTATAAGTGGTATGGGACGCTTATACATTAGGACCTGCTATACGATCCCTTAACCTATAAGCTTGAGTGGGTAAGTTTATAGGTTGAGGTTACTTTCCTTTTTATATGTATATTGCTTGTGACACATGACACTCCATTGTAAAAAATGTTATGGGACATTTTATACAATGTGAGCCCTGCAGAAGACCCCTTGCTTATGCGTACCCGCATAAGTGAAGGTTACTTTTCATTACTTACTTGGTTACATATTCTGCTTAGTTTCCCATCACCTGCTCCGCCTTTGTCACCCCTTGTTGTCCTCCGCTTCGTCCTCCCGCACGGTGCCTAGGAGTTGCGGGGCGAGGTATGGAGGAAATGACTTAGTCTTTTTGACTAATGGTCTGTGACCATACTATTTTTAGGAGCTCGAGGAGATGGACCAGCACGACGAGGAGGCAGGACTTGAGGAGCAGATGCCGACTACTACTATTACTACTACAGCGCGTTCTCAGAAGGGACGAGATGTCCGTGATAGTTTAGACTTCCGCTATTTGCTTTGTGAGGAGAGATTCAGTGATATAATGTAATGGGCATAAGCCCTTATTTCTCCCTTTTGTTGTACTCATTGTGGACTATATTTATGTACTCATCATTTCTTTTATGTGATATGTACTCTGTGGCTGTGGACTTGTGTAGTTTTGTTTACTATATACTTTGCTTCTGTTTCTCATATTGGCCGAACAGGTTATGATCGTACTAGCCGGCAGGATCGGCGTCTTGCGGTGTCGACTAACTCGTGAGTTAGTGTCACCGTAAGGCGACGGTTCTGGGCATAAGATCAGGGCTCCCTTGGTAAGGGGGAGGATCTTACAAACTGGTATCACTTGAACAACGATCATATAAGAAAGAAGTCCACAACACTGGAACACCCCGCTCGAGCATTAGTTTGCGGACAAACTATGCAGCGGAAGCAATGGTGTGCCCATGTGTAAAAAGTCACATAAACAAGTCCATTAAGCAATGAGTTAGGCCAATCCAACTAGGACACCACCCTAGTTTGACTTACCAAGAAGATTTTGTATCGTACCTTAGGCCAAAGATCGACTTCAGATGTAGAATAGTTACGGTACGGGGATAACCAAGTCGATTAAAGAACGATCTAAATGCTAGAGTCCCTACTTAAGGCTTAAACCTCGGTGTCCCTAAGTCGCATATCGAATGATATTACCAACTCTTACTCAAACTGATAAGGACCACCTCAAGAAGAATTGATGCATAAGTTTAATAGCGGATTAGTAGGGTACTCGTAAGCTTAATCCTAATACCGATGACTTGATTACGTCAAGACAACCACGATGATAAATATCAAAGGTCGAATAGGAGTTCGGATTTTCGAGGAAACACCTCCTAGTTTGGTCACGTATTAACCTTGCTCAGACTGTCGTATGATAACCTTGAGGCCTAAGGTAGATAATATATCAATTGAAGTGGAAATCCATGCCAAGGAAGATTAGCCCTAAGGATTATGGCATGTACAAGATGACTACAGTGTGATAGTCAAAGGAAAAAAAAATTAACCAAAATATATGGGGACTTAACCCTTTTGTTTATAGGGTTATATTGATAACAATTCGATTTTGCCTAAGCCTTCTCATTAAGAATGTGTCGCAAGCATAGCGATCTAAAAACTTGGCTTATTTTAAGATTGCTCAAGTAAAGATGAGAATTGTATATACATGACCAGTGTGATGATCAAGCCTCCCCGGAAGGTTAGGACTCTCGAAGAACTTCGCCCTATTATTAATCTTAAGCAGCATAGACTATTAACGACAGGTTGGGAACACGATAAATTCACAAGCAAAATAGGAAAGTAGAATGTTTCAAGAATGAATATTCACTCTCATAAATACCCCAAGACCGTTGGAGTAAGTGAACAAGTAGAACAGTAAAATTGATTCCGTGAAAGATACATAAATGTTGGCTTAGTGACGAATACATATGACCTTGAATCTAGGGAAGACCGTATAAGACTTCAAGAAGTTTCCCAATTTCGAGTTTAAGGAAGTAAGTAACCCATTTAGATCGTAGTCTAATGAACACTCGTGTTTTCCTTATTACGAACACGGTGTAAATCATTTGCACATACATGTGAAATCTGAGCAATTCACGTCAAAAGACCGAAATTGAATCAGCATGGATTGGTCTTGATTACCACATCAACAAGCACGTTTCACGTATACTCTAAACACCTTAACCCAACCAATGTAATACGTGATTAAGGGACTCAGATGTACCGCAAGGGAAAATAATGTGAAACGAGAATTCAAGTATCTGAATAATTACGTCTACGACAATGGGCCCCATAACCCTAGAAAAATTTTAATCAAAGAAGAGTCATCTTAATTTGGAAGAAGTATAACATGATGACTGATCACCACCACCCATGCCTACGTAACATACACAGGTCATCAATTGGAAACATACTGATTGTGATAAAGTAACGTCAAGGTAATATGAAGGAGTGATTGTAAATCTTAAACTGTTATATGAGAAGAGCCATAAAGGGAAAGCTCAAAATGTTTGAATAAAATTTTGTTTAGAACTTTGAGGGTGTGACGACCCCAGGAGGTTAAAATCAAGTGAAAGGCCTTACCAAATTGGAAAGGGTAGATTATAGGAATGATCATTTGGAGTGGTCTGACGATCACAAGGGGGCAAACGATGCGTTTCAGGATATAACACCTACCTTCAGAAAGATTCAGGATATCAAAAACAACTCATGATTAGGAACATGTCGTTATTCTCAGAAATCAGAATAAAAATGTTAGATGAATTAATAATCGCCCTCAAAAGGTTCGGAATTTCGATATCAACTCAGGATTACGGATATGTTATTATCCTTAGGATCGAGTATTATTATAATCCAGAGGGCTCGATCATGAATAGACAATATGAGCATACCCTTCGCACAAGAAAAACAAATAAGTTTCAACATTACCTATGTTAGATAGTGCGAGGTATGTACTTTTGGGAATATATATAGTGATGAAAACTCATGAACTTCGGGATATGATAGTCTGTATCATGTCATAATAAGTTTGAGGTTACATTGAAGGTTACTTACCACACATACTTGAGCTAACCTCGTAAGTATAATAGCTCTAGATGAGTATTCACCTATACTTGTCAATTAAGATAGGCACATGAAAATGTATAGGAAAATTACCTTGGGGTACCGTGCTGAAACTGCAAGCACATCAAAGGGTAAATTGTCAAGGCATGACATTTAAAAATGCGATGACTCAACAAATAGAAATGTGGTTAATGATTAGTTGTAGCACACGTATAGGTATGATCTCTTGATTGCGATTACATTAAAAACCACGACACGACTGTTGTTAACACCATGATCACCGTAGGGAAATTCATGACAATAAATAAATCAATTTAGATTGCTATCACGAATACGGTGAAATTCAAGAGAACAAGTGAATATTATTACGATTTGATCGATGAGGAAATCAAAGCGCTTCAATTTTTGAAAATATGCACTCATAATTTATGGGGTAGACTGGACATGAAAAACGAATGAGGGTCAAAAACTCGTTACCAGCATTCATATTAATGGAAATATTTCAGTTATTGAATGAGTCAAGATTGTACACGTATATACGACCTCGATCATGGTAGCATTAAGAACCAGGATACACACATGGTAACATTATAATCGTCATTAGGAGATTTCATGACAATGATATATAAATCTTGGCCATCAACGACATATACAGTAAAATCACACGATGGTGATCGGTGCTCAATAAGAGTTCCTTTTTGCTAAATCAAATTTGTGTCGGACCTCACCATACCTGAAAAGATACGCTCTTAAATTCATGGATTAGACTATATGTGAAAAGTGATCGAGAGTTACTGATACGAACATCAATATCCATAATGATCGCTTGATGTATGCTCGAAAGGTGAACACACTACGAACCTTATGTTACTACTTAGATAGAGATGTGATGAGTCTTGAAGTTGGGAGAAATAAAATGATGATCTTTTCATCACATCGGGATCTCGAAAGTTGATTTACTACTATACATAATAATGTTGATCTAATGTATAGACTATCTTGGGGTGATTATAAGTTCTCGCTGAATTATAAATAAAAACCTAGGTGGACCGGAATGGAGAAGATCTCTACCTATGAAATTGTTAATTTACAAGTACTTGATGATTATGGGTCGTAAGGTTACGATCCAATGAGTAGATAAGGCTTAGCTTGATTATAAAATATCGAAGGACTTGGAAACGTGTCCTCACAATATGAGTAGCCCAAAACATAAGGAAAGTGCATTCGGAAGAGGGTTGTTACCTCTAATGAGTTCTTATGATTCTTGCAAGTAGAACCCCGTAGACCCGAACTTAAATTTCGGGGACGAAATTATTCTTTTTGTTTATAGGATTTGTAACATCCCAATGTTACTTCTAGACCCCTAACTTAGATTTGGGTTAGGCATGGGGTGGGTGTTAGGGTATAAGCTAGGTTTGACCCTAGAAAGTGGGTTGTAGCCATGTGGGGCCCACCATAGGACCAAAGTCAAACTAGGTCAGACTAGCCTAAATAGGAACCCTAGCCACACCATGACCCCACCACATTGCACTAACCCTAATTTCAATCTAAGTGGACCCTAGGGCTTGGCACTAGGACAACACTTTGACCATAATTGACCCAGGTCAACTTCAGGCCTAAAATGATCAAATCCTACACTCATGGGTCCAATTGGATCAAGTAAGGCATCACCATGACCCAAGCCATGTTGGGTGATGATTTAGACCTCATGACCACTAAGTGGGGTCAACCCACTCACCCATTTGACCAAGTCAACCCTAAAGTCAAACTTGGTCAACCTTAAGCTTATTTAAGGGTAAATGAAGACCAAGCCCATTCCTAGTGGGCTAGGACCATCACCATGGCCCAACCCATGTTAGGTGATGACATGGAGCCCATGACCATCATATGGGGTCAGCCTACCCATCATGTTGACCAAGTCAACCTCAAAAGTCAACAAGTCAACACTTTAGCCTAAAAGAGGAAAAAATGAACCCAAGTCATTTCCCATGGGCCAAGCCCACCAAATTTGGCCCATGACCAGCCAAATGGCCAATGACCAGCCCTACCCCCCTGGTGGTGGAGAGAGAAGACATGCACAAGGGTAAAAATGGAAAATTTGGGTGAAGAGGAGAGAGAAGGTGAGGTGGAAATGAGGTAAGGCCACATGGCCTTCATCTCTTCAGCTCAAGAGCAGCTGGCAGACCACCCCACCACCTTTCAAGAGGAATTGCTGCATGAGAGCAACCTGGCAGCCATGGTGGGCCAACAAAATGGCCAAACCGAGCTCACCTCGGCCATATCTCCATGTATAAGCCACCTCAGTCCAAACTAACATTCCCATTAGCTTCAGAGAGAGGAAACGAGTTGAGATCGACATCTGGAGCAAAGGAAACGATGGAGAAACGGGAAATCGGGAGTGAGATCGCCGGAACTAGCTTAGCAATGGCCAACTGCCGCCACACTCGCCGCCAGCCGCCAACTCAGGTCCGTTTCGCCTCATCTCTACCCGTACTTGTATCTTAGATCGCATAGGGGAGATATCAGGCTCAATTGAGCCCGATTCCATGGGAGAAAAACTCGGAATTTTCATGAAAACGCCACCTCTCGGGATCGCCGGCGCCGCCGCCTCCCGCCGCCTCATCACCGGCAAAAGCCGGCCACCACCACCGTGAAGGTGGTGGCACCATTGGCCGGCCACGGCGCCGCCTCAGGCGGCCGGAAATAGGCCCGCAAGGTGGCCCAGGCGAAATCAATCCCAGCCGTCCGTCGCTTGGGGACGATGATAGGATGCCGCTCTTTTGCGTCAAGATTAGTGTTAACTCATTTTAAATAAAGATTAAATTTAATATATGAATAGTGAATGCTGTCACATTTTTACAGCCATTTTCAAACTGAAAATTAGGGCACCTAGGGTCATTTCTAGGTAAGGAGTTCTGAAAATAATTTGTAGCCCTAAGTGTTAACTTTCAAATGCCACAAAAATCATAAGATTTGACCCAGTGTACTGTCCTGTAGGTCATTTCGCCTAGGACTTGTCCTAGGCTAGGGAAGATTTAATTTTGAGTGCCCAGGCCAAACCATTAAGCCACATGACCTTAAATTTTGGGCATGTGCATGTTTAGGGCATATCTAGCCCCTACCAAAAATTGGGAATTTTTGGAATACTCTTTCCTATAGTTTTATTCAAAATGTCATAAATTAAATAAATGGAATAAATGGAGTGTTAGGCCTTCAAATGGCCCCAATTTTTGGTGGCACGTCCTCTGGCACATGGTTGGGGTCTGGTAGAAATTCCAACCCATCTGAACCACTTCATCATGGGTTAACCCACTTGCAAGTGTAGGCTAGAATTAACCTTGGTGTGCAAATAGCAATTTTGCTAAAATGTGTATTTATTCATCTCAGGACTTCTGAAGACCTTGAAATTAATTTTAAAGGATATTTAGGTCACATGCAGCCCCTCAAAACTATTATGGGATTTTTGGGAACAAAAATCCCATTATTTGGAATTATTGAAAACTATGGTCTTATTGGAAAATAAAAATAAAAATTAGATTCAATCAAGCAAAAATCCTCAAATTTGGTCCTGTTAAAGATTTGGATATAATTGAGTTGGGGTAATTTTATTTTCTCTGTTTGAGACCTTTTGAAGTAGAATGTTATGTAAAAGACCATTTTACCCCTATTGCTTTTATTCATGATTTAATAAAAATATAGGTCAGAAAAATTTGGGAATATTCATAGAGGTGTATATGGGTATTATCTAACTGACATATTTATTTCAGAATTTTTAGAGGTGCATACAAATTTTAATTCATCATAATGGCATTTTGGTAAATACCGAAGAAATTGAATTGCAAGTCTATAACATTGTTAAAGTTGATGAAACTTGGTCAGTAGCATTGTTTTGATGAATTAGATTCCCTGTAAATTTATTGGAATTTTTGTGATTAAATTCTCTATACTTCATTTGAAAAGTAGTAATTATGATGGCTTATGAAAAGTAATATTTAAATACATAAAATTGGAGAGAAATTATGAATTTTGGAAAATAATGATGATTCATCATGATAATGACAAGATAATTACTTTGCATCATTAGGACTATGCAACAACATACTTCATGTGTTAAACGACCTTGGGGAATGTTTGGAGAAAATAAAATAAATATAAAAATAATAGAGAAAATTATAAAAGTTACCATACACATTTTAGATGGTCATACCACCCTAGGATAAATACTTGGGGTCTATTGGTCCAAAGATTTGAAAGTTTGATTTCGGGGTGGTACAAGGTCATGGGGTGCGCATAGTAAAAGTAGAGTGTACTATAGGCCGCCAGGGGATGGATTAATAACTGAGTTAGAGTATAAGATCGGAGGTGTAACCCTGGGTGGCAGAAGCATTCTAGAGACGAGAGTAACAGTGCAATATTAGACTTGCCTTGGAAGAGTTGACGGAAGACCGTCACTCCTTAACCCATACCTTAAGTCACTAGGTCACTCTATGTAACAGGAGAGAGAAAAAGGGATTCTGGGTAGACATCAACTAAAGTAAATATCCTTGAGAAAGGGAGCTTTGGGATTCAGCCCATCGTAGCTCCTAGTGCCCCTGAGAGCCCTTCACCGGGAATACCTTGGGCAGTCCTGGGATTAACCTTAAGACTCTAAGTATGATAATCTGTAGACAAGAGTAGTCTAATAGGTTAAGTGAACTGGACATGTGCTCACTCGTGCTGGGTTGGAGGGACTTGGAGTCTTTTGACTACTTGCTCACCCGTGCAGAGTTGGAGGAAGAGATTGGCTTCTATACACTCACCCAGCCAGGGTTGGAGGTTTTGTAGCATACACTCACCCGTGGCGGGTTGGAGAGATTTGGGACAGGATAGTCCTTTGAGCTGGAGACTCAATATATAATACTTGCATGTGCATATACTAGTGGCGGTCCATGCGGTACTGGCCAGTCGTCACACCGACGGCAGTACGGTGGATCAGGCGGGTGCGAGGGTTAGAAGGACCAGTAGGATGTTTATACTGGGGTCTGGAGGACTTTTCCTAATAACACGCACCCGGCCCAACAAGACTGACGGGTAGTCAGCAAAGTGGTACGCAGAGACTCTAGAGTGCATTGTCGATGTACAGAGGCGTACAAGAGAGGTCTAGGCCTGGTAGTGTGTATACCCGCCTAGAAGGCGGAGATGCCCGCTCCGCTGCTGCTATAGCCACAACGGTAGTACCTGAGAGTGATGCTAGCTCTCGAAAAGTGGGAACTAAAGGTCTGTGATCACGGAGTCGTGTGTGTGTGTTGCACTGCATGTTCATATCATGCCCACCATATAGATGCATACCATTAATCTTCATAACAACCTATGACACCTAATGTATAAGTGGTATGGGACGCTTATACATTAGGACCTGCTATACGATCCCTTAACCTATAAGCTTGATTGGGTAAGTTTATAGGTTGAGGTTACTTTCCTTTTTATATGTATATTGCTTGTGACACATGACACCCCATTGTATAAAATGGTATGGGACATTTTATACAATGGGAGCCCTGCAGAAGACCCCTTGCTTATGCGTACCCGCATAAGTGAAGGTTACTTTTCATTACATACTTGGTTACATATTCTGCTTAGTTTCCCGTCACCTGCTCTGCCTTTGTCACCCCTTGTTGTCCTCCGCTTCGTCCTCCCGCACGGTGCCTAGGAGTTGCGGGGCAAGGTGTGGAGGAAATGACTTAGTCTTTTTGACTAATGGTCGGTGACCATACTATTTTTAGGAGCTCGAGGAGATGGAACAGCACGACGAGGAGGCAGGACTTGAGGAGCAGATGCCAACTACTACTACTACTACTACTACTACTACTACTACTACTACAGCGCGTTCTCAGAAGGGACGAGATGTCCGTGATAGTTTAGACTTCCGTTATTTGCTTTGTGAGGAGAGATTCAGTGATATAATGTAATGGGCATAAGCCCTTATTTCTCCCTTTTGTTGTACTCATTGTGGACTATATTTATGTACTCATCATTTCTTTTATGTGATATGTACTCTGTGGCTGTGGACTTGTGTAGTTTTGTTTACTATATACTTTGCTTCTGTTTCTCATATTGGCCGAACAGGTTATGATCGTACTAGCAGGCAGGATCGGCGTCTTGCGGTGTCGACTAACCCGTGAGTTAGTGTCACCGTAAGGCGACGGTTCTGGGCATAAGATCAGGGCTCCCTTGGTAAGGGGGAGGATCTTACAAAGGTATGCGGTTTTGACCTTCTTTCCTCTCAAAAAGTTTCAAGTTTTGCTACTTAGGCATTTTTGTGGAAAGATTCGCGAGGAGCGTTACTTGGCCGAATTTCTGGAGGTTGAGGCAAGTTGTGCTTTCTCACCCTTGCCAAGTTCGTTTCTTGTGTTCTTTGTGGATTTTCTTCCCTTTTATCCTTAGATTTTAGGAGTGGTGCAGGGTTTGGTTAAGGATAGCTTCCCGCGTGTGTAGGAATTCCAATTAGGTCAAGGTAAGTTTTATCAAATTTGACAGTTAGCCTGAGTAAAATTCATTTTATATGACTATTAGTCTAGACAAACTCATCGAGTATAAGTTTGTTAATCTATTTAAATTCATCTTATATGGTCATTAGTCTAAGTTAGAATTAGATGTCTTTGATAGTTAGGTAATTCGTCGTATATAGTGGGTCAAAAATCGTCGTATATCCTATAGATTTATTGGGTGAAGGTTGATTTGGTCCAAGTAAAATTAAGCGAGTATCAGTTGGATCAGAGTCAAATTCGTCGAGTATCTGTTGAAATTTCGATGGGTAATGCTTGGCGTTGAGTGTTGCTGAATTTGTCGAGTATTAGGCATTGAGATCGTCGAGTATAAGACTTGGCATTGAGTGAATTAGACCTGGCGCAGATAGTATTGAGTGATTTTTGAGTCCAAGTCAAATTCGTCGAGTAATCTCGATGAATTCGTCGAGTAATGCTAGCTTAGTGTTGAGTACGTCGAGTATAAGCCTTGGCGTTGAGCGAGATTTGAGTTTAATTCAAATTCATCGTGTTATCTCGATGAATTCGTCGAGTAATGCCAATGGCGTTGAGTAAAGCCTTAGAGTTGAGTGAGGCCTTGGCGTTGAGTAGTTTCGAGACTAAGTCAAAAGCATTGAGTGTGCTGGATGCACTCAACGCGGCGTTGAGTGTACTCAATTAGGCGTTTAGTGAAGGCATAATCGTTGAGTTTAGTTGTTTGGCATCGAGTGCGTTGAATGCACTCAAGTGGCATCGAGTTGACTCACCGCTCTTCCATGGACTTGGGATAATTTTGTTGATTCATCTTGTAATAAGATAATTGATGTTGCTAAGTGAAATTAATCGTATATCTACTATATTTGTCGAGTATACTCGACGAATCCGAATGGACTTAGAAAAATTTTGTTGAATTGGGTCTAATTCGTCGGGTATGACTTAGAATGATTGTTACTTGGGAAATTTCTCCCTTTATGACAAAGGAGAGTTCCTATGTCTTAGTTGAGGTTATAGGTGTTTATGGATGATAAGTGTGGCCTTTGGTTGGTAGTGGATACAGGACCCCCAACCTAGTGCCAAAATGTGCATCATTATACTGCTAGAGATATTTTTGGACTGTGGGGTTATGTTGGACAAAATGCCAATCACTAGAGTACCTTGTTAATATGTTTGGATTGATGTGTTGAGTATGATATTGAGGCCACCACCCTATTGTCCTATTGAGACATTTGGACTTTCTGATTGTGTTGGACAATGTTGCCACCACCACAGTACCACCTTGAAATGTTTTGAGTCTGTAGGTTTTGGTAGGACAGTGTGGCCACCGACTCAGGACCATTTCTTTCCAGTGTTAATGATTCATATGAGTAGAATTGTTAAGTCTTCTTCCTCTTATTATGTAGATATATGTTGCTCTGCTTACTCTAGAGGGTGTTCCCGAAGCATGGCTTTGTTTCTCACTTGGTGTAATTTCCATACTCTTGTACTTTATAAGTTAAATCTTTTATCACTGTCTACAACTATTTTGCTATGTTCTGATAGCTTCCTTATATTTGGGTTGGTAACCCTTATTCATGTTTGGTTTATTGTTAACCTTTTGATCTTTGATCACCACTTGTATAATCTTATTGAGGTATTATTTTCTTGTGGATGCCTCAGGTTTGGAGTAGTAGCCAGTGAGTGGCTAAGAGTTTTGGTTTTTTGTTGGTGTTCACAGTTATTTTTGCCTCACCGGTTGTGAGGTGGTTGATGTTAGTACTTCCTTTAGTTCAGACATACATAATTTTGGTGGGTTCATGTCAGGATGTTGACGCCCATAGGATTTTGTTTAATTTTAAGTACTTGCTAGCTGCTAAGTCATTTTTATTTGATTCGTTTGTTTTTACTTGTTCTCTGGGAAGGTTTTATGCTAGGTTGCATGTTAGATATTTTAAATTATAAAAGTATTACTTCTATCTCATGCATATCATTTTCTAAAAGCTAAGGTCACTCTATCTTTTTGAATGTACAAACTAATTTTTATACTTATACTAAATATAGAGTCTTACATACCATGAGTTGTCCTATATGGATGTTTTTGCTCATGTAGGATATCAAATAATATAAACAAACTATTTTCTGTAGCGTATAACTATAATTTCACTTGTGGACTAGTTGATCCTTTGAGCCGAGGGATAATGCCTTCCAAAACATAACATAAAACATGATTTTATCACATCATAACTTAGTGTTTTCATAAACTGTATTAGTATTGGTGTATGCTTGAACGTCTGCAGTTATCACCTATACGGCGTGGCATCACGGCACGTGTTTTCTCTTACTCTTATATATATTTAAATTCTTAGAAAATGCTGGTTGTGACATTCTTGGGCCATGTTATTAGTGGTGTTGGATTAGCGGTACACCCATCCAAGGTACATGTAGTAAAGGAATGGTCACCCTTGAAATCAGCGGCCGATGTACGAAGCTTTCTTGGGCTTGCCGGATATCATCGTAAGTTTGTGAAGGGATTTTCAAAGATAGCCCTTCCCCTCACTGCCCTAACAAATAAAGGTGTGTCATATGAGTGGACACCTCAGTGTGAAGATGCATTTTAGGAGGTGAAGGATTGACTTACCACCGCACCCATCCTAGCTCTTCCATTAGGGAAAGAAGGATTTCAAGTTTACACTGATGCATCCTATCAAGGGATGAGAGCAGTATTGATGCAGCATAGGCACGTGATCGCTTACGCTTCAAGGCAGTTGAAGAAGAATGAGGTTAATTACACATTGCATGATTTGGAGATGGGAGCAGTGGTGTTCGCCTAAAATGTTTGGAGGCATTATTTATTTGGTGTCCACTGCAAGATCTTTTTGGATCATAAGAATTTAAAGTATGTTCATACTCAAAATGAGTTGAATTTGAGGAAGCCCTGAGTCTCGGATGATGAGTATGGAATTGGCTCGAGTGCTCGAGGAGATGAAGATCACGTTTGTGTGCAAGGATCATTCTGAGAAGTATACTGAGGACTTAACTGCTATGATTATAGTTTGTGATATTCGAGATTGAATTCGGGCAAAGCAAGGGAAGGATTCTACCCTGTCCCTTATGATCAAGGCAATTGAGGATGGATCTACTAATGAGTATACTCTGAAGGACTACCTCGTTCATTTCAGTGGAAGGCTCTACATTCCCAAGGGCAGTGAAATCCGGGAAGATATCTTGAGAGAGGCACATTGCTCCAAGTATTCGGTGCATCCTGGGATTTCTAAGATATATAGTGACTTGAGAAAAACTATGTTTTGGTCAGGGATGAAGAAAGATGTCACATACTATGTTACACACTGTGAGGCTTGTTAGAAGGTGAAGGTTGTCACAACCCGCATTTTTCTCACCATTAAAATAAATCAGAGTAAGAGAAAATCTACGCGCTGTGATGCCACGTCGAGCAGGGGATAACTGCCGACGTTCAGGCGACACTCCAAATCCTTTCAAATCATGACTTATTTGATTATAAAAACTTGATTTATTTATTGGCCGTATCCCTCGGCTCAGTGGACCAAAGAGTCCACGGTTTCAAAACTGATTTTTATACGTAGCGGAAAATACTTCATTTATGTCAACATCCTAAATGAGCGCATAAGTGATCCCGAAGGACCCTTACGCTGAACCAAAACTCTAGTTTTAATTTATACATATATAGGAAAATTCATTTGTTATACGTAATTAAGAAAGTACGCTAAGTGAGTTCTTTTTAGAAAATCATGCTGATCATGCTGTATATATATAATATAGTTGAGGTTTTATAGTTTTAAAAATAGCTAGCAACCTAGCACAAAACTTCCCAGAGCAAATAAACTAGGTCCCCAAAGACAGGGTAGCAGTAAAAGTAAACATATCTAGTGCAAAAGGTAAAACTACCAGGGGCGCCAACAGCTGACACGAACCCACTGGCAAGTATGTATGTCTGTAGGAAGTGCAGTAAAACTACCTCACAATGACTCAAGAGAGTCTCAACAGGCAACAGAAGGACCTCCAACAGCACCACAGCAACAGCCACCTACTGGCTACCGCCCAGAACCTGAGGCGTTCAGAAGAAAAATAGAACACCTCAGAGCAAGGAAAAGGGAATGCAAGTGCTAAAAAGGAAAGTAAGGTAAAAGCAGGTAAGGTAAAGTAAAGAGAGTACAACTAGAGTAAAAACAACAATGCCCAAGGAAGGGCGAAAAGCAAACCTGCACCAAGTGCGGGTAAACAGCAACTACTCTGCCTAAAAACCTGCAGAGTCAACATGGCCATGATGCCAAAAAAATGCTGCAACACCTACGGAAGAAACGCCTAACATCCTAAATTGTGAGAGGCGGCAGTAGCAAAAACAAGAAACTTGGAATCAGGTTGAAAACGTTCCAAATCGCCCAACCACTAATTCCAAGTCAACAAATTGCTCAAGGGTTGACACGTGAAGGCACAAAAGACCCATCACTCACTTGCCCAGAAAACTACTCGGGTCAAGGTAAAGAGTGCGGTCAAGGCTACATCACACCACACAACCCATAAAAGAGCCATCCACCACCACTACTGACCACAACCCACGATTCGGCCTTCGAAAGGTAACAGCCGACAAGGGACTTTCGATTCGCGAGCAAAACACTCGGGAGAAATCAACGCTAAGGAATCCATCGTTGCGGTTACGCAACGCCGCTGCGAGTGAGCACACTCACTCGATTCTAAGCCTAGCGTACGAGCACCGACATCGGGTCGCACGATTAAAAGACGCACGACCATAGGCCGTGCGTGCACAATTACACCTAAACGCCTCATTTAGGCAAACTAGGAAAAATCCCAAACCCTAGACCTACACCTAGGCCTAACATAAACTCAACCCGACGCTAACCCACATCTACGCTACACACCTACCGCGACGCCGTCCTAAATCGGAAGCTACTAGCGGGAGGGTAGAAATCCTAATTTTTCCTAGCGCGTTCCAACAGGGATTAGGTTAAGGGAAAGTTAAATCAACAAATTTTAATTGCAATAATATATGAAATTACAAGGAATTGAACAAACGAGAGGCCAAACGGCGAAAAGAGGGGAAGCACTTGCCTCGCACGTGTCACCGAAAAATTCGCCGGCACAACGGCGCTATGGCGGATTTCCAAAAACTCCGAAAGTTCCCAAAATTCACCAAAACCACCAAGGCAACCTAAGATAGCAACTAATCATGAAAGGAGAACAAGAATATCCAAAAAAAATCAAAAAAACCAAATGGAGATTCAACGAAATCATGGAGGAAAGGGCAAATAGGTTACCTCGGCTCGAAGCTCTCGGCGAGGGGAACGCGGATCCGGGCTCGGATCGGAAAGGGGAGGTCGGGGCTGCCGGCGGCGGGCGGCGGAAGGGGGGTCGGCTAGGGTGTTTGCCGCTCGGCTCGGGGTGCGCACGGGAGGAAGAAGCTGCGGTTTTATTTTTTTGTAATAAGGGGGCCGGCTGCTTAGGTTTTTATTGGGGGGAGGGGCCGGTTACTTGGGTTTTATTAGGGGACATAATAATAGCCTAATTAACCAAACACTAACCCCAACATAACTTTAACATGTACGCATACGCGCATTAAATTTCCACCCCGCATGCACGCACACGCACGAGCAAATATTAATAACCTCACACGTACAACACGCACACCAACCAATAACCACACCGGCTCGCACGAGTCGCGCGCCACGCGACACATGCGCCAAGAGACATGCCGTCATAGAAAAATGACGACTCGCACAAACCAACTACCGCCAAAACGACGCGAAAACGCGACGTCCTCGGATTTCGACCAAAAATCGCACAGTAGCTAAATGCCCGGGCTACGAGAACAACGGCGAAGTCAAAAACAACTTCCGACGAACAAAACCTCGAGCTAACCTCGCCCGAAGCCAAAACACGAGAATTCCCTGAAAGGCTCAACCGGGTCTCCAAAACAGACACCGGCTAGCAGGAGAAACCCGCAAACAGGCTAAACCTCTAAGAACACCTAACGAGGTACTCTAACAACGGCTCGAGACGGAAAGCGTCAACGTAACGCCGAAAAAGGATTTAAATAAATCATCGAAAATTCGGGGGCGTTACAGTCACTCCCCCTAACAAAAAGTTTCGACCCGAAACTTTGCGAACACAACCTCTACAACAGAAGGAAAGAAACCGACTACAAGAAAGAGAATGTACCCGACAACTCAGGGGAACAAATGAGGGTGAGCCTCCCTCATAGCCGACTCTAGCTCCCAAGTCGCGCTCTCCAAATCCTGATTCTTCCAAAGAACCTTCACCATAGGAATAGACTTCGTCCGCAACACTCGAGCTTGAGCTTCCAAAATGCGGACCGGCACCTCGACATACGAGAGATTTGGCTCCAACTGGGGCACAGCGTCCAAGACTTGCCCACTGCTCCGCACACACTTCCGCAATTGGCTCACATGAAAGACATTATGAACCCCCGGGAAGCTAGCTGGCAGATCCAGCCTATAAGCAGCCACACCAATACGCTCCAAAATCCTGAACGGGCCCACAAATCTCGGATCCAACTTCCGATTCTTGCCGAACCTCTTCACTCCTACCATCGGAGACACCTTCAAGAAGACCAAATCATCCACTGAAAACTCCAAATCGGACCTACGCCGATTGGCGTTCTTCTCATACCTCTCCTGAGCAACTCGAAGCTTCTCCCGAATGAGCTTCACGGAAACCTCCATCTTTTCGAGTGCATCAGGACCCAAAACAGGCCTCTCACCGGCCTCGGCCCAAAACAAAGGGGTTCTGCAGCGCCTCCCATACAACGCCTCGAAGGGAGCCATCTGTAGACTCTCTTGGTAGCTGTTGTTGTAGGCAAATTCCATGAGCCGTAAACGCTCGTCCCACGCACCTCCATGATCAAGAATAAAGCACCGGATCATATCCTCCACAATCTGATTCACACGCTCGGTCTGCCCGTTGGTCTGCGGATGGTAAGCTGTGGAATACCTCAAATCAGTGCCCAAACCCTCCTGCAAACTCCTCCAGAAACGCGATGTGAACCGAGAGTCTCGATCTGAAACGATGCTAACTGGAACACCGTGCAATCTGACGACCTCATCCAAATACAACTCAGCAATCTTCTTCATCGAGTAATCGATCTTATAAGGTACGAAGTGCGCACACTTCGTCAATCGGTCCACGATCACCCAAACAGAATCAAACCCCCTCGGAGATCTCGGTAAGCCTGTAATGAAATCCATCGAGATGCTTTCCCACTTCCAAGTCGGGATCTCCAAAGGTGTCAACTTGCCACCCGGCCTCCCATGGTCGGCCTTCACCCGCTTGCAAGTGAAACACTCGGAAACGTACCGGGCTATATCCCCCTTCATACCATACCACCAGGCGATCTGCTTCAGATCATGGTACATCTTCGTGGATCCCGGGTGGTAGGAAACACTGGATCCGTGAGCCTCTTTGCATACCATAACTCTGATGTCTCCAACTGCGGGGATGCAAAACCTGCCGCGGTACTTCAGAGTACCCGCCTCGTCGATGGAGAAATCTGGCAACTCTCCCCTCTCAGCTCTGAGGTACAAGTGCAACAAATCCGGATCCTCTTTCTGGTGCAATCTGGCGAGAGAAATCCATGATGGCTCTGCCACTACCAAACTGCTCTGCAACTCACAGCGTCCTGCGGTGATATCCATCAATAGAAAACTCCTCCACTAAACGATCCGCGGTGAGATTGAAGACTTTCCCCGTCTTCCGGCTCAAGGCGTCGGCCACCACATTGGCCTTGCCCGGATGGTACTGAATCTCAACATCGTAATCAGCAACATACTCAAGCCACCGCCGCTGGCGCAAATTCAGCTCCTTCTGAGTGAACACGTACTTCAGGCTCTTATGATCGGTAAAGATCCTGCACTGGGCCCCATAAAGTAAGTGTCTCCACAGCTTCAAGGCAAAAATCACCGCAGCAAACTCGAGGTCGTGCGTAGGATAGTTCCGCTCATGAACCTTCAACTGACGAGACCCATAAGCGATCACCTTCCCTTCCTGCATCAACACGCCACCGAGTCCAACGTGCGAGGCATCCACATAAACGTCATAGTCCTGTCCCTCCGCCGGCAAGGTCAACACAGGGGCAGAACATAACCTGCTCTTTAGCTCCAGAAAGGCCTCCTCGCACTTATCACTCCAAACGAACGCCGCATGCTTCTGCGTCAGCTTTGTCAAGGGCGCTGCCAAGGTAGAAAAGCCCTCGACGAATCTTCTATAATAGCCGGCCAACCCCAAGAAACTCCTGATCTCCTTGGGTGTGCTCGGCCTATGCCAATCCATCACTGCTGAGATCTTCTCCGGGTCCACAGAAATACCATCTTTGTTCACCACATGACCCAGGAAGGAAACCTGAGGCAACCAGAACTCGCATTTGCTCAGCTTGGCATACAACTGATGATCCCTCAAGGCGGATAACACCAACCGCAAATGCTGATCATGCTCCGCCGCATTTCGAGAATAAATCAGAACGTCGTCGATGAACACGACGACAAACTTGTCCAGAAAGTCCTTGAACACCCGGTTCATCATGTCCATAAATGCTGAAGGCGCATTGGTCAGCCCAAAAGACATGACCAGGAACTCGAAATGACCATGCCTCGATCGGAAAGCCGTCCGTGGAACATCCGACTCTCGGATCCTAAGCTGATGGTAACCCGAACGGAGGTCTATCTTCGAAAATACTGAACTGCCACGCAACTGATCGAATAAATCGTCAATTCTGGGCAGTGGATACCTGTTCTTGATGGTGACTTTGTTCAACTCTCTATAGTCGATACAAAGGCGCATCGAACCATCCTTCTTCTTCACAAAGAGAACCGGAGCACCCCAGGGCGACGAGCTTTGCCTTATGAAGCCCTTTTCCAATAACTCATCAAGCTGAGTACGAAGCTCCTCCAGCTCTCGCGGGGCCATCCGATACGGCGCCTTGGCAATCGGGCGCGTACCAGGCTCCAAATCAATCACGAACTCCACATCCCTGTCTGGAGGAAGACCGGGAAGATCGATAGGGAACACGTCAGGAAACTCTCGCGCAACCGGAATCTCATCCAAAAGCGGCACACTGCTAACAGTCCCCAACACTGAGACTAAACAAGCAAAACAGCTAGCAGGAAAAACCTTCTGAGCACATACCGCAGAAATCGCCGGAGAGTCCCGACGCGAATCACCGAAAACACTCCCAGGCTGACCGCTGTCCTTCCTGAAATCCAAGCGCTTTCCCCTGCACTGAATCACTGCATCATATCGGGACAGCCAGTCCATACCCAGGATGACATCGAAATCCTCCAGGTCTATAACCTTCAGATCAGCCTTGGCCAGAAAATCCCCCAACCAAATAGGGCAGTCCAGAATGCCCTGATCTGATATCACGGATTCACCCGAGGGGAACTTGACGCTAAAGGCACCACCAACACGATCAAGAACCCACTGGCACCGCTCGACAAAGGCCCTAGCCACAAAGGAGTGGGTAGCACCTGAGTCAAACAGAACGCTGGCCAGCGGTTCCTTACCTTAAATTTCCCTATACACAAACAAAATATTAAACGCACAAGCAATTAAAGAACAATAGCAACACTAAAACTGCTACAAAAGAGAAAGTCAAGCGAGGGGGGGGGTTACCTGAAATGACCTGCGCCGAAGTCTCAGCCTCCGCTGAAGATACCACATTCAGCTTCCCTTTACCCTTGTCCACCGGCTGAGGCGGAGGTAAAGCCTGAAGCGGAACAGCATGAAGAGCGGACTGAACCTGAGGGCACCTCGACTTAATATGGCCCTTCTGGCCACACTGGTAGCAAACACGATCCTTGGACCAGCACTGAGCAGCATCATGACCGGGTCGCTTGCAGACAGGACAAGGAACATCCCTCCTAGGAGCACCCTGGATAGCATGCACATGCTCCTTCTTCTGGACCCTTGCCCTCTTGAAGCACCTCTCAGCTGGGTGGCCCGGATGGCCACAGAAACTGCACACTACCTTGCTCTTCTTCTCAGAAGCAGCACCAAGAACCTGGGGACCCTTTTCCTCAACTGACCTCCTCTTCTCGCTTCTCGCCTGCTGTCCGCGCTGCTTCGCGTTCTCGATAGCCTCTACCTTCAAAGCGGCCTCAACTTCCCCTGCATAAGTCACCGCTCCGTGGGCGACCGCTAGCTGCTGGACATCGCTCCTGAGGCCACCCAGAAAACGCTTTGCTCTGTCCTCCTCAGTAGCCACCAAACTCGGAGCAAATCGACTGAGTTTGCTAAACTCAATCTCGTACTCGTTGATGGTGAGCTGACGCTGTTTCAGATGAAGAAAGTCATTCATCAGTCTGTCTCGCTCTACTGACGGTAGGAACTTCCTCATCAGGATCTCTTTGAAGGATGCCCAAGTACATCCTCCCACCATGCCTTCCTTCTCTCGCATCCACCAGCTCTTCGCTAGCCCCTTCAGCTGATAGGCGGCTAACATCACCTTCTGGTCTTCAGTCACCCCAGAGTAGTGAAACATCTCCTCTATGGAGATCACCCAGTCATCCAGTACCATAAAGTCCGCCTTACCATCGTAGGTAGGAGGTCGCAGCCGCTGAAACTGAGAGATGAAGGCCATCCCGGGGGGCACCACCACTGGAGGCACGGGAGGAGCAGGAGGGGCTAGAACAGCTGTACCCACGGCGGGGTCCTGAACTCCCGGAGTCTGACCCGCCGCTCCGGATAAAAAGGACTGCATCTGGGCCTGCAACTCCACCACCTGCCTTGATAAGGCCTCGTTACTCTGCCTCAGGCTTTCCACCAACGCATCACTTTGGGCACCAGAGGTCTCACCCTCAGACTGGGGAGTCGACCTCGTCACTCTACGCTTCGGCGGCATGCTATACATAAAAAAAAAAATTAAAACCGATCAAACAATTAGAACTTAGCTAAACTCCTAGGATTAGACAAAAAGAGTACAGACAATACATACATAAATATGATCTTCTACTGCTATACTTGCTCTGAGATTTTATTTTATTTAATACAAAAGGAATGATATGCTTAGCCTAAGATGGTTCACCACCATCCCTCTAACTCTTGTGCCTAGATCGGGAATGCATGAATTTATATTATTTTTGACTCAAAAATTATGTGTGTACACATGTCATCCTGCAAGCCTTTAGCTTGGCGCGTTGTGCTTATGCAATGTTATGCTATGCATGATTGTGCTATGCATTCTAAAAAGGGCCCTAATGCATGCCATGGCGGCGTACACATGAAAATGTTATGCATCCCATAATACATAACATTCTCATGCAACGAAAAGGAAAACGTGCTAGTCACATCCATGCGGTGAGGTTATGCACCCCATAATACATAACCCTCGCATGTTGCCCCTATGGTGGATCCATATACAAACACATATTATGCATTTCATATTACATAATATGCCCCGTATACTTCATGTTATGCTATGAGTGTAGTGCAGTGTTCGTGCTTCAGCCAAGACGTGCTGATGACATGTCGGTGTGTGTATGATATGACTCTAAACATCTAATACAAACAAGGAAAGGTTGCCCGACCAACTTGTCGAGCAACCTCCCTCTGATACCAACTGTCACAACCCGCATTTTTCTCACCATTAAAATAAATCAGAGTAAGAGAAAATCTACGCGCTGTGATGCCACGTCGAGCAGGGGATAACTGCCGACGTTCAGGCGACACTCCAAATCCTTTCAAATCATGACTTATTTGATTATAAAAACTTGATTTATTTATTGGCCGTATCCCTCGGCTCAGTGGACCAAAGAGTCCACGGTTTCAAAACTGATTTTTATACGTAGCGGAAAATACTTCATTTATGTCAACATCCTAAATGAGCGCATAAGTGATCCCGAAGGACCCTTACGCTGAACCAAAACTCTAGTTTTAATTTATACATATATAGGAAAATTCATTTGTTATACGTAATTAAGAAAGTACGCTAAGTGAGTTCTTTTTAGAAAATCATGCTGATCATGCTGTATATATATAATATAGTTGAGGTTTTATAGTTTTAAAAATAGCTAGCAACCTAGCAAAAAACTTCCCAGAGCAAATAAACTAGGTCCCCAAAGACAGGGTAGCAGTAAAAGTAAACATATCTAGTGCAAAAGGTAAAACTACCAGGGGCGCCAACAGCTGACACGAACCCACTGGCAAGTATGTATGTCTGTAGGAAGTGCAGTAAAACTACCTCACAATGACTCAAGAGAGTCTCAACAGGCACCAGAAGGACCTCCAACAGCACCACAGCAACAGCCACCTACTGGCTACCACCCAGAACCTGAGGCGTTCAGAAGAAAAATAGAACACCTCAGAGCAAGGAAAAAGGGAATGCAAGTGCTAAAAAGGAAAGTAAGGTAAAAGCAGGTAAGGTAAAGTAAAGAGAGTACAACTAGAGTAAAAACAACAATGCCCAAGGAAGGGCGAAAAGCAAACCTGCACCAAGTGCGGGTAAACAGCAACTACTCTGCCTAAAAACCTGCAGAGTCAACATGGCCATGATGCCAAAAAAAATGCTGCAACACCTACGGAAGAAACGCCTAACATCCTAAATTGTGAGAGGCGGCAGTAGCAAAAACAAGAAACTTGGAATCAGGTTGAAAACGTTCCAAATCGCCCAACCACTAATTCCAAGTCAACAAATTGCTCAAGGGTTGACACGTGAAGGCACAAAAGACCCATCACTCACTTGCCCAGAAAACTACTCGGGTCAAGGTAAAGAGTGCGGTCAAGGCTACATCACACCACACAACCCATAAAAGAGCCATCCACCACCACTACTGACCACAACCCACGATTCGGCCTTCGAAAGGTAACAGCCGACAAGGGACTTTCGATTCGCGAGCAAAACACTCGGGGAGAAATCAACGCTAAGGAATCCATCGTTGCGGTTACGCAACGCCGCTGCGAGTGAGCACACTCACTCGATTCTAAGCCTAGCGTACGAGCACCGACATCGGGTCGCACGATTAAAAGACGCACGACCATAGGCCGTGCGTGCACAATTACACCTAAACGCCTCATTTAGGCAAACTAGGAAAAATCCCAAACCCTAGACCTACACCTAGGCCTAACATAAACTCAACCCGACGCTAACCCACATCTACGCTACACACCTACCGCGACGCCGTCCTAAATCGGAAGCTACTAGCGGGAGGGTAGAAATCCTAATTTTTCCTAGCGCGTTCCAACAGGGATTAGGTTAAGGGAAAGTTAAATCAACAAATTTTAATTGCAATAATATATGAAATTACAAGGAATTGAACAAACGAGAGGCCAAACGGCGAAAAGAGGGGAAGCACTTGCCTCGCACGTGTCACCGAAAAATTCGCCGGCACAACGGCGCTATGGCGGATTTCCAAAAACTCCGAAAGTTCCCAAAATTCACCAAAACCACCAAGGCAACCTAAGATAGCAACTAATCATGAAAGGAGAACAAGAATATCCAAAAAAAATCAAAAAAACCAAATGGAGATTCAACGAAATCATGGAGGAAAGGGCAAATAGGTTACCTCGGCTCGAAGCTCTCGGCGAGGGGAACGCGGATCCGGGCTCAGATCGGAAAGGGGAGGTCGGGGCTGCCGGCGGCGGGCGGCGGAAGGGGGTCGGCTAGGGTGTTTGCCGCTCGGCTCGGGGTGCGCACGGGAGGAAGAAGCTGCGGTTTTATTTTTTTGTAATAAGGGGGGCCGGCTGCTTAGGTTTTTATTGGGGGGAGGGGCCGGTTACTTGGGTTTTATTAGGGGACATAATAATAGCCTAATTAACCAAACACTAACCCCAACATAACTTTAACATGTACGCATACGCGCATTAAATTTCCACCCCGCATGCACGCACACGCACGAGCAAATATTAATAACCTCACACGTACAACACGCACACCAACCAATAACCACACCGGCTCGCACGAGTCGCGCGCCACGCGACACATGCGCCAAGAGACATGCCGTCATAGAAAAATGACGACTCGCACAAACCAACTACCGCCAAAACGACGCGAAAACGCGACGTCCTCGGATTTCGACCAAAAATCGCACAGTAGCTAAATGCCCGGGCTACGAGAACAACGGCGAAGTCAAAAACGACTTCCGACGAACAAAACCTCGAGCTAACCTCGCCCGAAGCCAAAACACGAGAATTCCCTGAAAGGCTCAACCGGGTCTCCAAAACAGACACCGGCTAGCAGGAGAAACCCGCAAACAGGCTAAACCTGTAAGAACACCTAACGAGGTACTCTAACAACGGCTCGAGACGGAAAGCGTCAACGTAACGCCGAAAAAGGATTTAAATAAATCATCGAAAATTCGGGGGCGTTACAAAGGTGGAGTGTAAGAGCCCTGGAGGATTATTACTATCATTGCCCATTCCGGAGCAGAAATTTGAAGATATCTTAATGGATTTTGTACACGGCCTTCCCCGATCACGATCAGGGAATGACTCAGATTGGTTCATTGTGGATCAATTGACCATGGTCACCAAGTTTATCTTAATGAGGAAGGAGACGCATGTGGATGTATTGGTACGTCTCTTCAATGAACAATTTTGTATGATACCATAGAGTGCCTAATACGATAGTCTCCGACCGTGATGGTCATTTTACCTCCAAAGAATGGAAGGCGGTTCAAGCATATTTGGGTTCTCGCCTTTCCTTTAGAACAACCTTTCATCCTCAGACAGACGACCAGTCTGAGAGGACCATAAGAACTATGGAAGATCTGTTGTGGTTGTGTGTATTGGATAGAGGAGAGCCGTGGGAAATGCTCTTACCACTGGTGGAATTTTCATACAACAACAGTCTTCAATCTATAATCGAGATGGCACCCCACGAAGCACTTTATGGAAGGAGGTGTAGGACACCTTTATCATTGGTGCAGGATAAAGACCCGAAGATTTTGGGAATCGAGTATATTGATGATAATGATATTGTTGGTAGATTGATACGAGATCGCATGCTTGGGGCTCAGAGTCGGCAGGCAAAGTATTATAATGTGAAACATCGAATGGTGGAATTTCAAGTCGGCGACAAGGTGTTCTTAATGATTCGACCGATGCATGGAGTGTCACGTGTTCGTGTTAGGAGGAAAAGCTCAGCCCAAGATACGTAGGGTATTATGCTATATTAGAGAGGATTGGCCTGTTAGCCTATCGGCTGGAGCTAACACCAGAGCTGGAAAATTTGCATGACGTCTTCCATGTGTCATCGCTTCGGAAAGCATTACTACATGACGATCAGATTGAACTCAATACAAGTGGAGCAGTGGTAACTTATTGATCTATTCGACTAGAGCCGATACAGATAGTGGACACCGAGATAAGGAGCTTGCGTCGAAAAAGCATTACTTTTGTGAAAGTCCTGTGGTCTAATCATGGGAAAAAGGAATACACTTGGGAGTCGGTGGATTTGATGCGGAAGTGCTACCCGGATTTATTTCCCCAAGGTACCCTTAAAAGAATACTTATATTTTTCATGCTTTACCTGCCCCATAGACTTAGCCTGATTTCAAGGACAAAATCTTTTATTTTGTTTATAGGATTTGTAATATCCCAATTCGTGCTAGACCCCTCACACGTGTTTTGAGTAAGGAAAGTTAACTCAGGCTCGAGGTGCACTGGGGGACATGCATCGAGTGATACTCAACTAATAGGGCGAACTTCACTTAGAAGAGTTCTGGACTCAAAAGTTGTCGAGTGTATCGACTGGACTCGACGAAGTGTTGAGTGCATCAACTGGTGGGTAGGCGTCAAGTGCGTGGAGTGATACTCGACGCATAAGAAGAATTTGACTTAGAATAATTCTGGATTCGGGAAGCGTCGAGTGCGCTGAGTGAACTTGATGCCACTCGACGAATTAACTTAGAAAATATATTGGTTTCAGTAGGCATCGAGTGCGTTGAGTGGTCTCAAAGCCATTCGACGAGTCATTGAGCGATACTCAATGCATAAGAAGAAATGGACTTAGAATTATACTTGTTTCAGTAGGCGTCGAGTGCGTTGAGTGGTCTCAACATCATTCGATGAGGCGTTGAGTGATACTCAATGCATAAGAAGAAATGGAATTGGAATAATACTGGTTTCAAGAAACGTCGAGTGTGTTTATTGGTCTCAATGCCACTAGACGAAGCATCGAGTGATACTCGACGAATGATAATTTAACTTAGAGAATGATTCTTGATTCTATAGGCGTTGAGTGGTCTCGACGTCATTTGACAAATCATCAAGTGATACTCGATGATTTTGACTTAGAGCATTTTTCGTCCCAGACTGTGTTTGTTGGTTCATATGTACGGGCTGAACTGAGGTTTCGGGAAATGTGCTAAATGACTCTTGTGGACCGGTCACTTCAACAAGACTTGTTTTAAGTAATAATGGGCGGTCCAATGTTAGGGTGAAACGTGGAAAAGAAATCTAACCCAAATTCTTATTATAAAAAGGATACATACGGGAAAACCCTAACCATCACTTCATGTTTCTTGCCAAGCAGTTACTTTCAGAATCCGATGAAAATGAAGAAGGTCGCCGGTGTCAGATTTCTTGGAGGTCGAACTTCCTTTCGAGAATACTAACGTGGAAGAACGATGCCACTGAGGAGAGTGACGAGATCCATGGACGAAAACGAGATGAGCTTCCTACCCACTCCCTTAGTGCTAGATATTTAGTTATATTATAGGAGAGATGTCCACTCAAAAGAGTCTGACTTGTGCATGATGAAGATCTCCTAGGAAGAGACAATGCTAGGACCTTGTCCTAGAAATTAGTTATATTCAACCTCTCCTCTCTTCGTTGTGAAGATGGTGGACTTGGTTTCTTGAAGAAAGATGGTCTATTGAGGGTGAATAAGAGACGAGGAAAATCTTAATGTAGTTGTGAACAAATAGCTAAAGGAAGAAGACGAACCATTGTTGTTTGTTTTGCCATAAGATGCGTGCAGAAATCTATTTTTTGTGCGCAGTGAACTTCGAGGCCATTTTCGAGTATGATGCGGTCAGATCTAGGTCTTGGGCTGAACATAAAATTTGTAGTCCTTAGAAAGACCTTTCCAACCAATGGTTTCAAGTTTTCATAGGACCTTTGGAGCTCCTGGAATGTCTATTCGAATTTGCTGAATGGTAACAACTTATGTGCATGATGCTTTTTGGTTAGTGTATAACCGATTTTGGACTAGGCAGAAGAAACGTAACAAGATGATGTTGAGTTTTGGATGAGCCTGGTTATATGTAGCCAAGATAAACAAATGGTTTGGAGGAATTTAATAAACAAATGGTTTGGGGGAAATTAGTGACAAAAGATTTGAAAAGATTTGGTTGTACAAATGAATACTTATGAAATCCGATAAGGATGCATGTGATTGTAATTCGATGAATGATATAAGTTTTGAAAGAGGGTGTGGTGACCGATGATTGAATCTGTAATATATACTTACGTTATCGTGCTTGATGAATATGTGAAGGGTTAATATATTGTGGTGATAAGTATATGAAAGCTTAATTGTTTGTGAATGCTTGATTATAAGGAAAGAATCAGATGAGGTTAATCTCATGGCCATGATAATTTCGAATCGTGATCTCAATTATTGGATAAGATAATCTGTATAGTCCACTACTTAAAGTGTGTCTTCCTACTGGTAGCAGTGTGGGATTGGTATGTTGTTCAAGGTGGCTTGCAACCTGTGTTAATGTTGAACCCTTAAGTGCTTGGGAGCACGGAAATGTGAAAGGGTGTAAGTTTGTGAGTATTTGACCGCACTTGATTGGTAATGATGATAAGGGACTCATTGTGGAGCCTATGAGTGTTGTTAAGCACTGGATTGGTAATGAAAAAAGGTATTCAGTTGCAGCCATTGGATGGTTAATAACAAAGTCATATGAAATTGAATGCGGTGTGAGTTGACACACGTTGTCATAATCCTGGGTTAAGGATAGTGTGGCAGGTCTACGTGCTCACTAGTTGTCATATTGATGGGAGTTGACAGATAGACTTTGGATGGTGGTCCTTGGTCCTTAGTGCTTTTTCACGGGGAACCCTCCGTGCCAAGTGGACGGTTGGCCTTGGTCCTATGGTGATATGCTCCCATAGGCACCTTCTGTGCCACAAAGATAGGCTAGTTTGGGATGTATTCTTATTGCACATATACCCGAGACCCTTTCTGAGCCGTAGTACGCAGGGAGCTTCGTTGTTGTGTTCTTAACATTGCGGCGTACGAATGCCTAGGCTTGGTAGTATGGATGCCTGTCTAGTAGTGGAAAGTTTGTTTCACGACCGCTTCAAGAGAGTGCTACTAGGGTGTCACTGTTTGGCCACGATGGATGGCGCCTAGGTACCTGCTCGAAAAGTGGGAACTTAAAGTCTGTGTCGACATTACATTGCACCGCATAAGATCCTTATCATATAAGTTTGTATGGGCACTCTTATATGATGAGTTACTTTACTTTTAAGCCGATCGTTTGCTTATAAATATGTATGAAAATTTTTAAAAGTTAAGTTACTTTTTTGTTGTAAATCTATATACGTTGATGGATGGATATTGTTTGTGTAGAACTGCTAGAGTAGAATATTGATAATGATGTTATATAATACTGCTGTTACCACTCTTGATATGTAGAGATATACCACCGGTTTATTATTACGCTTATATACATTGTACCCTCTACCTTTCTCCGCCCAGTGCCGAAGAGTCGGTGGGGGGAGCGGATGTAAGACCCCATTTTTTTCATTTTTTTTTCTTTTTAAACCACCGGGGTCTTAGGCCAAGAACCGCCGCTTTGCGGTGACACCAAAACGCCCGGGAAGGTCGTCACTACAAAACGCCGATCCTGTCGGCCAAATCGATCGTAGAACAGTAGCATAAGTAAATATAAAACTAGTCCATCAGAATCACATGTATATAAATAAATGTCCACGAAGGGAGAGTCCACAATAATATAAATCAGAGTACAAAAGGAGGGCTTCTTCCCGATACATCATGATCCTCACTATAACACTCTCGTAACTCTCAATATCTAAGAGAAAGCAAACTGAAGTCCATCATCGACCCATCACCGTGTAGTAGTGTTTGTGCGCAGTAACTGCTCCTCATGTCCTACCTCCTTATCCTTCCGGTGCTGATGCTCCTAATGCTCGATCCCCTAAAATATTGTGGTCACCGACCGTTAGTCATATAGACTAAGTCACTTCGCCCTCGCCTCACCCCCGCGACTCCTAGGCACCGTGCGGGGAGGATGAAAGCGGAGGAAAATAAAGCAGTGTGGAACAAGTAGGTGAGAACTATCCTAGTAGGTGTATGTATAAAAGAACAATAACAAGGAAGCAGTAATGTGAACAAGTAAGTATGAAAAGTAACCTTAAATTATGTGCGGAACACATAAGCCAAGGGATCTTCTGCAAGGCTTCCATCATATAAAGTGTCCCATACCACTTATATGATTGGGTGTCGGTTATCAAACATCAGCATAAATATATAGAATTTAACCTTAATTTATAAACTTGCTCACACAAGCTTATAGACCAAGGGGTCATTTTGCAAGTCCTAATGTATAAGCGTCCTATTCCACTTATACATTAGGTGTCGGGGGTTAAATGAATCGATTAGGCCATGACATGCTTGTGGGTATGATTAATCATGCAAGTGCAACACACACACCCGACTCTGTGTACACAGACCTTTAGTTCCCCCTTTCAGAGACATTACCTCCAAGGATACCTCCGTAGTGGCAGACGGAAGCGGTTGGTTGGGCCTCGCCCACCTCAAAACCAATATAACACTACTGGTCTGACCTATCGTACGCCTCAACGCTTGGTCCACAAAGCGGACTCCTGCGTACTCTTACCGACTTGACTGGTAGACTTAGCTTTGGCGAAGTGTAAAAACCACACTTGCCGAGTCATCGTACTGGCATCGGTGCTACGACAACCCAGTACCGAAGACCAACAACCTTAGATATTCCTTTGTATGCACATGCAAGTTTAATCGTAATCAATCAAAAACCGAGCCGAAGCTCCCCGGACCAAAACGTCCGTCTCTTAACCAGTCGAGCCGAAGCTCCCAAAAATCTTCCTGTGCAAATAGTGTTTGTAAAATGTGAGATCCTAATTTCTATGTTACTCTCTTCAGTTTGTTATTACAGTTTTCATTAACCCATGACTGCCCCCGGTATTCCCTGTGAAGGGCTCTCAAAGGGCACTAGGAACTATGATGGTAGCTGAAGCCCATCATTCCCTTTCGCAAGGCACTTATTGTTATTGGTTGATTCCATTTACCCATTCCCTTCTCATATTACGATAGACTAACCTAGGGTGATTTTTAACCTTCCTCTCTTCGGGAAAGACGATCTTTCGTCGAACTTGAGCACCTCCTAACTCTAGCCAACACCACTTCTCACTACTCTTCATATCATTTTATTGCGAAATCTTCCACATCTATCCACCCAGACAAAATGACTAACTCCAACAACTATCCCAGATCATGGCCTATTGCAATTTAACAATTTGCTATATGCAGACCAACCTAGACTATATGTCGAACCGGTTAGGAAATGATCCAATACTCATCCAAATTCCCTAACTTATTTACTGGAGGTATATCATGATATGATTAGCCTATAATCAGAAAACTATAATTTTCCTAATTTATCTGGCATTTATTTAATTTCCTTAAAATTCTTTGGGCTACCGGTTTGAACATGAACTACCCTAAGTGCAAGATGTCCAACAAAATTATTATAAATATTTTGCTATCTCCAAATGGTAAATCTAAAGTATCACAATTTTTCTATCATCAAAAGAGAACTAAAACTATTTTAACAATATTTTCTATGTTTCGTCACTTATGAATCAAGTACAGAGAATATCCATCCAAAAATTATAAATAAATTATATTATGCAGGTACAACCTGAAAAATAGCATTGGCCAAGTTTCATAATTTTTTAGCAGCAATATCATCCATAATTAATTTTTAAAGCATAAAACCCCTTTTTAACATTTGTGAATGAAGTACTAGATTTACTCAACTAAAAATTATACAAAAATTCAGGAGCAACCATTCTGACCTAAAACATTTACTTCAAGGATTTCATGGGATTTCAATGAACAGAAAGATTCCAATAATTAAAACATCGACTTGGGCCATAACAATCATTACAAATGAAGTGTTGGAAATAGACATCATAAAATTCCAGTAAAATTGCTATATGTTCTACTTATTTGAAAACTCACTCTACTCGAGTTTCACATCTTTTAGATAATGTTTAGTGACTGATTTTACTTATTTGAGATTTTACCCTAAAAATTAGGTTGGGGTTTTGAGGTATATACCTATCTCCAAATACTCCGAGATTAAATCCAGATGATTTATCTCATGCTAATGTCGACTCTAATGAATTTCAAGGCAATACGATGGCATTTGCCCCCATGTCCTTCACAACCCTCAAAACCCTCCCTTTAGGGTTGGAGTTTGGATCCTAGGGTAAATCAACCCTAAACCACACCATTTTTCTTCAAGTGGTTATAATAACCCTTCTAAATTAGTGGTCAAAATATCAGCCTCTGTTAAGGTGATTTGACCACTCAAACATCAAAAATAGCTTTTTGACCTAAATAGCCCTATAAGTGTATACCTAGAGTTGGATCAATACCTAACCAAAACATCTCCAAATGAGATGAAAATTTTACCAGATCCCTAACATTCCCTCAAAGACCACTCACCAAAATTTGGGAGAGTTTTGAGATGTTTAGGAAACCTAATTAATTTATACGTGGATTATTAAATATTTAAAAAACTATAGAAAACTATTTTCCAAAAATTCTAATTTTTGGATATGTCTTAGATATTGTTAGGAATAGCCCATTCCCCAAATTTTAGAACATTTGGATTTCTGGTTTGGAGTGGGCATTTAAATTAAGCTCTGGACAGCCCTATGGATAGACCTCACAAAAATGAGTGTTGTGGTCAAACCACTTACCCAAATTTGTTGAAATCAATTTTAAAATAAAGTAGACTTCAAGACCTACAATATTTATGTTGGCCACTTTTTATTTTTCATCCCCTACGGGCAATAATTTTCTATTTAAACATAGTGCACAGTAAAGGGGATTAATTCACTGATTATACAATATATAATATAATAAAATAAAATAAACTATTCATCTTCTTCTCATTCCAAAAGAGCCCGAAAACCTAAAAAAAAAATAATGCCTGTAGCTTTTGCATGAGCCACCACTGGCCATCCGGCCACCTCCCTGACCAGCCACCGCCACCACCACCTCCGTCGAGGTGGTGGCTATCGGTCGGCGGTGGTTTGGCCGCCGGAGGTGGTGGTTTCCGGCGAACCCACCACCAGGAAATTTCAGAAATTTCTCCATTTTTCCTAACTTGGATCGGCTCGTTTGAGCGCGATTTCTCAGCCTAGTTTGATCTAGATACTAGCACAAGGGGAGAGGAGGAGAAGTGGACCTTGTTTGGGGTTCGACGACGGCGGCGGCGGTGGTCGGCCATGGCGTTCTTCCACTCCGGTGAGCTTGCCCGGTTCCACGATCATTCACCAAAACCTTTTATCCAATACATTATTTTGACTGCCAAGGACGTTTTGAAGGTTATGGGATAGTTAGAAATTGGAATGGGGGGCTGCATAGGGGGATTTATATTTTTTTCATGGGAGGGGAGGTGAAGGGTTGGTTTGCCATGGTGGTTGGGCTCCCCCCATTAGTGTTAGCTAGTTTGAATTAATAGCATCATCATCCCAAGAGGCAAGGGAGATGAATGGAGTGATCCATAGCCTCCCTCCATAACTCCTCTCTCTCTTTTCATCTTTCTCTCTCCTCCATTAAGGAGAAAACTCTTATTTTCTCTCTCCTAGTCACCCCCTCTGAAATTTAGGTTGAATCCCACATAAATATCAGACTTCTAAAGTTAATGGGCCACTCAAGTTGGGCTTATCCCAAGTGGCTTGGGCTTGGTTAGGTCATTTAAGCTAGTTTGACCTATTTTGAGGTGTAGTTGACTTTGGTCAATTTGACCATTTGGGTTGACCTCATTGGGTCCTTAGTGACCCATTTACCTCTCCTAAGGTCTAGGTAAACTTGGTTAGGGTTGGTTTGACACCTTGTAGGCCACTTGACCCTTAGTTAGGGCACTTTGACCACTTTGGGGCTAGAGTTGACTTGGGTCAACTTAGCCACTTGGGTTGACCCCAATGGGTCCTTGGTGACCCATTGACCTCACTTAAGGTTCAGGAAGACTTAGGTAGGGTTGGTTGGGCACATTAGTGGCCCATTTCCCTTAGTTAGGGCAACTTGCCCAGTTTAGGGCTATGGTTGACTTGGGTCAAAATGACCACCTAGGGTTGACCCCAATGGATCCCTATGGCTTTAATGGACCCTATAATGGGTTATGAATGTTGTAGTAGGGTCATGGAGTCATGGTGAAGCCCTATGGTCATCCTAAACATGTGTTTAGAATTCTTTTATTTGCATACCAAGGTGATTTCCACCTTCATGCCTAAGCTCACTTGGTCTTCTTGGGCTTCCTAGGGCTTTGTCAAGACCTAGTCATGACAAAACCACTCTTAGGGGTCTAGTTGGAAATGGGATGTTACAAATCCTAATAAACAAAAATCAAAATTTCGTCCTCGAAATTCAGGTTAGGCCTGCGGGGTTTGTACCGAGAGTGACTGAATGTAACATCCCATATGAAGTTGAATGTGTACCTTACCCGGAGGGATCCGGGTACCGCTGTTGCTTTAGATCTGGTAGCTCCCAGGTATGCTCCTCCTGCCCATGGTTCGTCTACAGGATTTTGACCAGTGAAACCTTCTTGCGCCGTAAGACCCGCACCGCTGTGTCATCTATCCTGACTGGCTCATCTTATTACCGGTTGATCAAAATCTGTCGAGCCGTCTATACCAAGAACCTAATGTTCTGGCCGAAGTAGAGCCTTCCTAAGAGCGGGAACGTGGAAGATGTTGTGCAAACCAGCTAACACCGGCGGTAGCTCCAGCCTGTAGGCCAATGGGCCGATCCACTCCCGGATCCTATAACACCCCATATTTCTTGAACTGAGCTTCTCCCGCCCGCATACCTGCGAGACTCCATGCACCAGATGTATCTTCTAGAACCATTGTATCCATCTTGAGACTCTAATTGGAAACGCCGCAGATCGTAATATTTAGTCGGCCTTCTCTGGGCCTCCAACATCCTACCTTGAGTTAGTCACACCTGGGTATCTGAGTTCTCCACAAATTCCGTGTTGAGTGTCTTTGGATCCTCATCCTAGATCCATGAAGGTGGAATCCTGCACCTCCATACGAGGGTGGAGAGCTGTGTTGAATGTTGGTCGCGAGCCCAGATAAGCCTGGACTGACCTTCTCTTCTTGGACGTACACTGTCCATCCTTATTCGACACGATCATCTTGTGCACACCATGATAACGAACAGCTACTCACAATTCTTATGAAAAACCCACGAGAGTTTTCTTTCGTGTCGGGGTGACCCCAACTAACTCGTCTAGTCTATCCTCGATGCTCCCTTTACAATTGTGCCCGGAGTGGGGACGAGGAATCCTGTGTATGAAATCCCTAATTATACCCTCGGACTTCCACTCTAACTCGGGCAATGGCTGTAATAGTTTCCCAAAAACTCTTTCACTTAGCCTTCCACAACTGACGGACCTCACCGTGCATCACAAAATCCATGACTTCCGGGGGTACATGTTCTAAGATACACCATACTTCCGGTGATTAAATTTATCATTTGTGTGGGTAGACAATGGCTCTGTAGAATCTCCACACGATCATTGTCTTATTCCTTCGAGTACGCCCGAGTAATCAATCAATTCAACCCTACGGGTTATATCTAAGGTCTCCATCTTCCAATATATTGTTTTCTTGCAGTTTCCTAGAGTCATCATACTTCCGATGATACAGTATAGCGATTTAGTCTTATCTTTGCCTGAATAATGTCGAATTATATCAAATTCAATCTCACTATGTTTGTTACACCACATTCTAAAAATTAGGTCTCAGGAAACCCAAGTCAATCCTATT
This sequence comes from Platanthera zijinensis, assembly GCA_039513925.1. Lineage (NCBI taxonomy): Eukaryota > Viridiplantae > Streptophyta > Magnoliopsida > Asparagales > Orchidaceae > Platanthera > Platanthera zijinensis. The sequence goes on from CM077088.1 coordinate 1,560,769, forward strand.
TTGCCCAATAAACAAAAGACAAGCCCCCAATAAACAAAAGATAAGCCCCTATCTTCCTTGGGCTAAGTATCTTTGATATTACCATGTTATATCCATCCTTGCTGGGTGCACAATTCCCAGGGCATCAATCTTCGACTTGGGATTCAACCCTGAAACTCGTCGATATACCCCATACTTTAAACTCTTTGAGTCACATTTACGACAACCTTATCCGGGTCAAAATGTTCCCAATCCCAAATATGTATCTTATGAACTTGAATTCATATCCGACCCTCGGTGTTTGTCTTTGTGGTTGTCTCCGAGAAATCTTGTTACCTGTACGAGGGTTAAGACTACTTATCTTCTACCATTCTGCTAATGAATTATTGATCTCAATTTTCTTTAAAGCAGTCTACTGATTTGAGTAATCCTTGATAGGGGTCATAGAGTCACCTGAGTTTATCTATTAGGTTGTCATTCTCATGTTAAACTCCTCCTTTTATTCTTTTTGGGTATCTCCTTTCCTTAAACAAGTTCATACCTGGGGTCTATTTCGAACTAGGGTATGCTATAAGTCGTCATGGTTAGTTATGTGTCCTAATGGGTTGAGTCTAACTCATTGACTAAAGAATTATAAGATGAGGTCTTTACAGCCGTAGGTGTCCCCTGCTGGTGCAGGGTTTGCCTCAAGCTACAAAGAAGAATTCCATTTGTTGAAGAAGTGGACTTTTACATGTGATTTCCCTTATGGGAACACCACTGCTTCCGCTGCTTAGTTTGTCCCCAAACTAAACTCGCGCGGGGGTGACCAAGGGTTTGTGGACTGCTACTCTTTCGATCGAGGTTTCCTCTGATACCACTTGTAAGACCCCAATTTTTTTTTTCATTTTTTTCTTTTTAAACCACCGGGGTCTTAGGCCCAGAACCGCCACTTTGCGATGACACCAACACGCCCGGGAAGTTTGTCACTACAAAACACCGATCCTGCCGGCCAAATCGATCGTAGAACAGTAACATAAGTAAATATAAAACTAGTCCATCAGCATCACATGTATATAAAAAAATCTCCACGAAGGGAGAGTCCACAATAATAATAATCAGAGTACAAAATGAGGGCTTCTTCCCGATACATCATGATCCTCACTACAACACTCTCGTAACTCTCAATATCTAAGCCAAAGCAAACTAAAGTCCATCCTCGACCCGTCGCCGTGTAGTAGTGTTTGTGCACAACAACTGCTCCTCATGTCCTACCTCCTTATCCTTCCGGTGCTGATGCTCCTAATGCTCGGTCCCCTAAAATATTGTGGTCACCGACCGTTAGTCATAAAGACTAAGTCACTTCATCCTCGCCTCACCCCCGTAACTCCTAGGAACCATGCGGGGAGGATGAAAGCAGAGCACAACAAAGCAGTGTGGAACAAGTAGGTGAGAACTATCCTAGTAGGTGTATGTATAAAAGAACAATAACAAGGAAGCAGTAATATGAACAAGTATGAAAAGTAACCTTAACTTATGTGCGGAACACAAAGCCAAGGGATCTTCTGCAAGGCTCCCATTGTATAAAGTGTCCCATACCACTTATACGTTGGGGTGTCGGTTATCAAACAGTATCATAAATATATAGAATTTAACCTTAATTTATAAACTTGCCCACACAAGCTTATAGACCAAGGGGTCGTTTTGCAAGTCCTAATGTATAAGCGTCCCATTCCACTTATACATTAGGTGTCGGGGGTTAAATGAATCGATTAGGCCATGACATGCTAGTGGGTATGATGAATCATGCAAGTGCAACACACACACCCGACTCTGTGTACACAGACCTTTAGTTCCCCCTTTCGGAGCCGTTACCTCCCAGGATACCTCCGTAGTGGCAGACGGAAGCGGTGGGTTGGGCCTCACCCACCTCAAAACCAGTATAGCACTACCGGTCTGACCTATCGTACGCCTCAACGCTTGGTGCACAAAGTGGACTCCTGCGTACTCTTGCCGACTGGACCGCCGGACTTAGCTTTGGCGAAGTGTAAAAACCACACTTGCCGAGTCATCGTACTGGCGTAGGTGCTACGACAACCCAGTACCGAAGACCCACAACCTTAGATATTCCTTTATATGCACATGCAAGTTTAATCGTAATCAAACAAAAACAGAGTCGAAGCTCCCCGGACTAAAACTTCCGTCTCTTAACCAGTCGAGTTGAAGCTCCCAACAATCTTCCTGTGCAAACAGTGTTTGTGAAATGTGAGATCCTAATTACTATGTTACTCTTTTCAGTTTGTTATTACAGTTTACGTTAACCAAGGACTGCCCCCGGTATTCCCTGTGAAGGGCTCTCAAAGGGCACTAGGAACTATGATGGTAGTTGAAGCCCATCGTTCCCTTTCGCAAGGCACTTATTGTTATTGGTTGATTCCCTTTACCCATCCCCTTCTCATATTACGATAGACTAACCTAGGGTGATTTTAAACCTTCCTCTCTTCGGGAAAGACGATCTTTTATCGAACCCGAGAACCTCCTAACTCTAGCCAACTCCACTTCTCAGTACTCTTCATATCATTCTATTGTGAAATTTTCCACATCTATCCACCCAGACAAAATGACTAACTCCAACAACTATCCCAGATCATGTCCTATTGCAATTTAACAATTTGCTATATGCAGACCAACCTAGACTATATGTCGAACCGGTTAGGAAATGATCCAATACTCATCCAAATGCCCTAACTTATTTACTAGAGGTATATCATGATATGATTAGCCTATAATCAGAAAACTATAATTTTCCTAATTTATCTGGCATTTAATTAATTTCCTCAAAATTCCTTGGGCTACCGGTTTGAACATGAACTACCCTAAATACTCATGCAAGATGTCCAACAAAATTATTATAAATATTTTTCTATCTCCAAATGGTAAATCCAAAGTATCACAATTTTTCTATCATCAAAAGAGCAATAAAACTATTTTAACAATATTTTCTATCTTTCGTCACTTATGAATCATGTATAGAGAATATCCATCCAAAAATTATAAATAAATTATATTATGCAGGTACAACCTTAAAAATAGCATTGGCCAAGTTTCATAAATTTTTAGCTGCAATATCATCCATAATTAATTTTTAAAGCATAAAAGTACTAGATTTACTCAACTAAAAATTATACAAAAATTCAGGAGCAACCATTCTAACCTAAAACATTTACTTCCAGGATTTCATGGGATTTCAATGAATAGAAAGATTCCAATAATTAAAACATCAACTAGGGCCATAACAATCATTACAAATGAAGTGCTGGAAATAGACATCATAAAATTCCAGTAAAATTGCTATATGTTCTACTTATTTGAAAACTCACTCTACACGAGTTTCACAGCTTTTGGATAATGTTTAGTGACTGATTTTACTTATTTGAGATTTTACCCTAAAACCAAGGTTAGGGTTTTGAGGTATCTACCTATCTCCAAATACTCCGAGATTCAATCCAGATGATTTATCTCATGTTAACGTCGACTCTTCATAATTTCAAGGCAATACGATGACATTTGCCCCCATGTCCTTCACAACCCTCAAAACCCTCCCTTTAGGGTTGGAGTTTGGATCCTAGGGTAAATCAACCCTAAACCACACCATTTTTCTTAAAGTGGTTATAATAACCCTTCTAAGTCAGTGTTCAAAATATCAGCCTCTATTGAGGTGATTTGACCACTCAAACATCAAAAATAGCTCGTTGACCTAAATAGCCCTATAAGCGTATACCTAGAGATGGATCAATACCTGACCAAAACATCTCCAAATGAGATGAAAATTTTACCAGATCTCTAACATGCCCACTAAGACCACGCACCCAAATTAGGGAGAGTTTTGATATTTTTAGGACACCTAATTAATTTATACGTGGATTATTAAATATTTACTAAAACTATAGAAAAATATTATCCAAAAATTTTGCTTTTTGGATATGTCCTAGATATAGTTAAGAATAGCCCATTCCCCAAATTTCAGATCATTTGGATTTCTGGTTTGGAGTGGGAATTTAAATTAAGCTCTGGACAGCCCTATGGATAGACCTCACCAAAATGAGTGCTGTGGTCAAACCACATACCCAAATTTGTTGAAATCAATTTTAAACTAAAGTAGACTTCAAGACCTACAATATTTATGTTGGCCACTTTTTATTTTTCAGCACCTACGGGCTATAATTTTCTGTTTAAACATAGTGCACAGTAAAGGGGATTAATTCACTGATTATACAATATATAATATAATAAAATAAAATAAACTATTCATCTTCTTCTTATTCCAACAGAGCCCGAAAACCTAAAAAAAATTAACGCCTGTAGCTTTTGCGTTAGCCACCGCCGGCCATCCGGCCACCTCCCTGAACAGCCACCGCCACCACCACCTCCGTCGAGGTGGTGGCTATTGGTCGGCGGTGGTTTGGCCGCCGGAGGTGGTGGTTTCCGGCGAACCCGCCACCACGAAATTTTAGAAATTTCTCCATTTTTCCTCACTTGGATCGGCTCGTTTGAGCCCGATTTCTCAGCCTAGTTTGATCTAGATACTAGCACAAGGGGAGAGGAGGAGAAGTGGACCTTGTTTGGGGTTTGACGACGGAGGCAGCGGTGGTCGGCCATGGCGTTTTTCCACTCCGGCGAGCTTGCCCGATTCCATGATCATCAACCAAAACCTTTGATCCAATACATTATTTTGACTGCCAAGGACGTTTTGAATGTTATTGGATAGTCAAAAATTGGAATGGGGGGATGCATAGGGGGATTTATATTTTTTCATGGGAGGGGAGGTGAAGGGTTGGTTGGCCATGGTGGTTGGGCTCCCCCCATTAGTGTTAGCTGGTTGGAATTGATAGCATCATCATCCCAAGAGGCAAGGGAGATGAATGGAGTGACCCAAAGCCTCCCTCCATAACTCCTCTCTCTCTTTTCATATTTCTCTCTCCTCCATTAAGGAGAAAACTCTCATTTTCTCTCTCCTAGTCACCCCCTTCGAAATTTCGATGGAATCCCACATAAATATCAGACTTCTAAAGTTAATGGGCCACTCAAGTTGGGCTTATCCCAAGTGGCTTGGGCTTGGTTAGGTCATTTAGGCTAGTTTGACCTATTTTGAGGTGTAGTTGACTTTGGTCAATTTGACCATTTGGGTTGACCTCAATGGGTCCTTAGTGACCCATTGACCTCTCCTAAGGTCTAGGTAAATTTGGTTAGGGTTGGTTTGACACCTTGTAGGCCACTTGACTCTTAGTTTGGGCACTCTGACCACTTTGGGGCTAGAGTTGACTTGGGTAAACTTAGCCACTTGGGTTGACCCCAATGGGTCCTTGGTGACCCATTGACCTCACTTAAGGTCCAGGAAGACTTAGGTAGGGTTGGTTGGGCACATTAGTGGCCCATTTCCCATAGTTAGGGCACCTTGCCCAGTTTAGGGCTATGGTGGACTTGGGTCAAATTGACCACCTAGGGTTGACTCCAATGGATCCCTATTACTTTAATGGACCCTATAATTGGTTATGAATGTTGTGGTAGGGTCATGGAGTCATGGTGAAGCCCTATGGTCATCCTAACCTAGTGTTTAGAATTCTACTATTTGCAGACCAAGGTGATTTCCACCTTCATGCCTAAGCTCACTTGGTCTTCTTGGGCTTCCTAGGGCTTTGTCATGACCTAGTCATGACAAAACCACTCTTAGGAGTCTAGTTGGAAATGGGATGTTACAGCGGATGTCATAGCCACTTAGTTTTTATGACTAACGGTTGTTATGTCTTCCTTTTTTGGAGAAAACCCAATAGATAAAGCAGCAGCAGCAGGTCATACAGGAGGGAAGCCTGGCCAGGGTGGTAGGGCTTGATACGACGATACCTTCGTTGCTGTCAGTCATGGATATGAGTTTTAGAGACACATGATTATAGCCCTTTGGGAAAGTTTGTGTTATTTGATATTATAGAAGCCGTTGTTTCTTCTTATTATTGATGTACCTTCTTAGAATTATATAATTATGGGATTTTGACTTCGATATATATTTTTTATGTTGGGTTGGCATGGATGATATTAGTTTTAGCCTGCAGGATAGGCATCTTGTAGTATCAGTCGACCCATATGTCGGCGTTACCGCAAGGTGGCTTTTCTGGGTGTAAGACTCCCCTCGGCCATGTCTTGTGCTCCGGGAGGGGGGGTATTACAACTGGACTCAATGAGGCCGGTGTCGAGTACCGCTCTGATGACCTCACAATGGTCAGCATCAGACTGCCCTTGCCTGTCTGGCATCCGTAAGTCCAGCATTGGGTGATGCCCGGTTGGCTTCCCTTAGGTGGCCTCTGAAAGTCTTTGTTTTCAAGGTTAACTAAACACCTAAATTGGGGGGGGGGGGTGAATAGTTTTTGGTCTTTCTTTAAATCTTTAAGACCTTTACCCGATTGTGCTGTAATTTGTGATTAGGTAATTTTTACTTTCAAGATGAATCACAAACGACATAGTTATTTAATAGTGGTTCCCCAGATTATGGGTACGTCCACTGTCCCTCTCTGCCATTCTAATAGTGTATTAGATATTTTCTTCCCCAATACATGGCTTCTTAAGAGCTTACAACTCGATCCCACAGGACCACTCCGTCTCCTCCAAGACCTACTGCTCAGGCACAAGGCCCTACAACTCAGTGATTAAATAACCACCTACCTCATGCCAACGGCCCTACAACTCAGGCTAGGAGGAAAACTCTACACTAAGATCAAAAATGGATCCAACCCTCAGATCAACAAATGATCCTACCTCAGCCTTTATAACACAAGCCTACAACTCAGATTCTACACAGTATCCTACCACTCGGCCTTTAAAGAGAGGCTTACAACTCAGATCCTAGCCAGGATCCTATAAAGAGAATATAATGGTTGATGGTGTTGAATTGACACCTGAGTAATTACTCTATGTCCACTCCTTTCCTGGGCTAAGCAGATTTCAGTCCTAGCTTCTGCTGATGAAGACTATGTAGATGACAGTTCTTTTCTTCTTAAATCAGCTACCTTTTCCTATATAACTCGATTGATTTGTCTCTTCTTATTCCTTCTATAAAGCCCCAAATCTCGGATATGAGTGGGATGTGTCGACTGAGCAACACAGCCTGGGACACGGGCATGTCCAAATCCATGTCCTGCTCTATGTTTGCCAGGCTGTGTCGGCTGAGCTATACGGACTGGAACATGGGCGTGTCTGAAGGCGTGCAAGGCACCCGACCTATGATACGGGCATGTCCCATGGCCATCTCCTGTTCGGGCTTGACAGTTTTAGTGTCGATTGAGGTACACGGCCTGTGACACGGGCGTGTCCAGGGTTGACACGGGCGTGTTCAGGTTTGATACGGGCATGTCATATGCCATGTCCTGTTCTGAGATCGACGATTTCTCGTATGATAGTGAGACACGACCTGTGATACGGGCGTGTCACTGGTCGTGTGCAGACCCAGGAAGATGATTTTAAGAGTGAATCGAGGTCTTTCGTTTTATTTCAAAGGGATCCGACGGCCCAGCATCCCTCCCATTGGTATAAGGCCGAGAAATGAGGGTTTAGGCCTCATTTCATTTGGCTATTTATCTTTCTAAGAGGTAGAGAGGGGAGAGCAAAGGGAGAAGGAGAAGGAGGAATCCCGCCATTATTGGAGCTTCGGAGCTCAAAATCACGAGCCGATTCTAGATCCATGGAGGCAAGTCCATTGCGGTGCTTTTCATCCGACTAGTTTTCCATGCCGCCGAAGCGAACCTCTAGAGTAACGATTCTCTACTTGGAAATGTGAAGTCCTCTTCCTTTTTTGCATAGGAAATTCTCTCCCACGAGTGGGCGGTGAGTGTGAGGTATTCCTTCAGGTATATATGATTTATCCTATCGTTCTGATTTTAGAGTATGGAATCGAAGTTCGGACGTAGGCATGGTGTGTGAAGCCTAACCGGACAAGTTGGTCTGGATCAGTGATGTTTTCATTTTGCTCATATTGCCGGAGAAGACTCCGTGCCATTTGTTTTGTGGGTTTTCTACATGGTAGATTACAATAGGGAGCCTTGGGGACTAACTCCAAGGTGCACCAGGAAAACTAAGCAGAAGCGCATTTCTACCATCTTGGTGGCCTGGGAGCCAACCTTGTACATAACTGGGTTATGTAATATTGTTTGATCAGTACTTCGGGACTCAGGGAAGCTTGACCCGCACCGATAACTTCAGTTGACATGGCGGTATGAGCAACGGGTTAAGTGGAATTGTACCTGCTCTATATGGTTCGGTTAAAGAGACCTAAGATACATGGCACTTGTCGATGACATAGAGGGTGGGTCTTCGGATTCGGCTGAAAAAGACTTTTTTGCTCATGATGTTGCCGTTCTAGGGGTGGTGGTGGACCGGGTTCACCGAGAATGTGCCCTGAATGCACGGGGTGTGTGTTCGTGTGTGCCTACGCCTATAGTGGAGTGTGCTTAAATTGTACTTTCACCATCTCGTTTGGTTATACTAACAAAATGTAGGGAAGGAGCACCGTCGCTCCGATTAAGGGGCGAGGTCGTTTTAATTTGGTAAGCTTTAGCTGACCGTTACCTTGTTTTACCACCATTCGGTTGTTTGTCCATATGCAGGAACAGGTGAGCCTAGTGGCAAGTAGCAGGCTGAAGACCTTGATGCTGTGATGGCCCTATAAAGCCAAAGCAAAATGTTTACTTTATTATGTTCATGTGTGGCCGGACTGCGTGCCGAAGTATGGAAAATATGTATTATTTAAGAAAACACTTGTAAGGCCCTAAGTCCGAGACTTTTGTGTATTTCGCTTTCATTACTTCCTTGGGTTAGTGTGGACATTCATGCTATTATATTTGGGTTCTTATAACTGTTTAAAAAAGCTTCTGCTAGAATGCTCTGAGTTAGGATGCATGTTCCTTTGGCAGTAATTTTGTATTAATTTGTAACCCCACTAACTGTCTGTAGTATATTGTGTGGTGCCCCGGCCGGACCTTCTATTATACTCCAAGTGCCGGATGGGGATGTTATAATTTGGTATCAGACTATGGCATCGGTTTTGCTTATTAGAATTCGTTGACGAATTCTTTTAAGGGGTGGTGAGACATGTATGTGCGTGATCGTTAAACATGAAAAGAACCCCTGAATGTCCACTTAAGAATGAAAATACACATGTTTGAGGAACCTGCGTGTTCCTAAAATTATTTTTTTGCAATTTTGTTTGGTCGCTTAATGGTGTGTTGTATGACTATAGGTGACCATGAGTGGCGGAGGGAAGGCAGAACACCCTCTTTCTGAGGCAAGTAGCGCACCCAATGATGTGCCTGCAACCCCTACTTCGGCATAAACAATAAGTCCAGTGGCTGAGGCAGTGTTTGCGATGCTAAACGCCCAGCCAGGAAGGCAAGTGGAGCATCCTACCCCTGCAGGGGAGCAGGTACCTCTTTGAGAAGCAGAACCTAGAATGGTGGAACAAGTGGTGGTAGAGCCATTGATACCAAGAAGAGTAACAAAGAAGCTGCTCAAACATGTAATGGGATTTAACACTCTGGTGTTTTTGGGGACTGGAACCCAATCCCAGGCCGAAGATTGCCTCTCTCGGGTGAAGAGATTCTTGATTGCCACAAAAACGGAGGAATGGCTGAATACCACCATAACCACCTTCCTGTTGGAAGGAGAGGCGGGAAGAGTTGGAGCTGCATCACTTAGTTGGAAGGCAACTCACTGATGTATCGATGGATGAATTCTCGAGGTTATTCTTGGTAAGATACCTCCCCTCGACACAGAGGATCGCTATGGAGAATCAGTTCCAGAGACTGACGCAGGGAGATAGTAGCGTTGATGTGTACCTCCATAGTTTACGCGATTGGGTCATTATGCTAGCTCTACTTTGGCTGATGAGGAGCGTAAGACAAACCGGTTCTACGAGGGTCTACATGATGACCTAAGGTTCCTACTCTCGAGGCCTATGACGCAGGGCTTCCTAACCCTAGACAATATAGTTTGATCGTTAGAGAAAGATCTGAAGAGAGTACAAGAGAAGAAGAACTCTGGTGCAAAGAAGACGAAGTTCAAGGTGTCGACCTCCTCAAAGTCTGGGTTATATAAGTGGAATAAGAGGACTAGGACTTCGGGTCCAGCCCCTTCTTCTGGTGCATCTGGGGCAACTATAGGCCGAAACCCGGGCGCATGTTATAACTATGGTAAGACGGGACACTTTGCCCGAGATTGTTGGAGCGGACGTCCAAAGTCCGAGAAGAAGCCTGGAGCAACTTATGAGGAGAAGCACAAGGCATTGGAGTCAACTGCAACACATTTTGCCCTAGCCCAACCTAGAGTGTACAACCTTGGCCAGTAGGAGGCCATAAAACAGGCTGACGTGGTGACAGGTATGGTTTAAATGAATAGATGTTTAGCTTTATATACATGTTGCCTTATGCGTGTTAGCTTATGACTGGTTGTGCTAGGCTTTGTATCGATCTTTGATTTTCTGGCGAGAGCACTGTTCGATACGGGAGCTTCGCATTCCTTTTTATCCGAAGAGTTAATATCACACATCGGAGTACCTTCTTCGATGACAAGGGACAAATTGGATGTGTTGCTGCCTAACGGGTGATCTAAGCGCGCGGATAGAGTTCATTGCGTGAAGGTACGGATCGGGAGCCATGATTATGACTTGCGAGCGTCACAACTACCGATAGTGGAGTTTGATGTAAGCTTTGGAATGTACTGTCCATCAGAGGAGCATGGATACATTGATTGCAACCGTAAGGTGGTCAGATTGGGACTGGATACAGATCGTGAGACGACATTCTCAGGCTTGAAGTGGTCAAGCAAGACTTTGATGTCTGCTCTCCAGGTGGTTAAGGTTGTTAGTAGTGTTGCGGAGCTGTTTCTCACTTTAGGGGATGGTTCGAAGCCCAAGCCTAGTTTGGACAGCATCCCAGTTGTATCTGAGTTTCCTAACGTATTCCCTAAAGATCTCCCTAGAGCTCCACCTCAGTGAGAGATCGAATTCACCATTGAGCTAGTGTCAGGTGCCAAACCTGTGTCACGCTCTACGTATCGGTTAGCGCCTAAGGAGATGGCAATATTGAAAGTATAGCTTCAAGAGCTGTTGGAGCAAGGTTATGTGGTTCCAATTTCGTCGCCTTAGAGCGTGTCGGTCCTCTTTGTTAAGAAGAAGGACAGAAGCTTATGACTCTGTATTGATTACTGGGAGTTGAATAAGCTAACAGAGAATAATAAGTATCCAACCCCAAGGATTGATGATCTGTTCGACCAGCTGGCCGGGTCAACTGTGTACTTGAAGCTTGATCTGAAATCTGAATACTATCGTTTGCGGTTAAGGGAAAGTGAGATCCCCAAGACAGCTTTCAGGATGCGTTCTGGGTATTATGAGTTCACCGTCATGCCATTTGGGCGGGTGAATGCGCCATCTTTATTTATTGATTTGATGAACAGAACGTTCAGAGAATATTTGGACCAGTTTGTGATAGTTTTTATCGACGATATACTGGTGTACTCGCAGTGCGAGGATTATCATTTCAAGCATCTATGCATGGAATTGGAGATCATGAGGAAGAACCAACTGTACGCCAAGTTCTCCAAATGCGAGTTTTAGTTGTCCTCGGTAGCGTTCCTTGGTCATATAGTTTGTGGAGAAGAGATTTTAGTTGATCCGGCTAAGATAGTTGTGATACGTGAGTGGCCTGTGTTTTCTACAGTGGCGGAAGTCCGGAGTTTTCTGGGGCTTGCCGGCTATTACAAGCGCTTCGTGGAGAACTTCTCACGGATAGCATTGCCCCTCACTACTCTGACAAAGGAGGATCAGAATTTTTTTTGGATGCTCGAGTGCGCACAAGCTTTCAAAGAACTAAAGTGTAGTTTGACCATGTGAAAGATAGGGTAAGCTCTGAAAAACTCTAGAGGGGGGAGGGGGTGAATAGAGTTATTGATATCTTTTAAGTTTTACTGCAATAAAAGATCTTTTATAAAATATGTTATTATAGTATAAGTGTATAGGTACACAAGTGCAGTAGATAAACTAGAGAGAGATTACTAAGCTACACAATAAAAATATATTACAGCACAAGCACAAAGGAAAAACAATACAGCCACACAGACAACACAAGAATTTTATAGTGGTTCCCCAAACTTGGGTACATCCACTGTTCTACCACCCTAGGTAAGAATCCACTACAGGTTTTGATCAGGTGACTGCCACCAATGAGCTTTTGATCAGGTTCTCAAAAACCAAACCTCAAGTATTTTGGTTAGGTGACTTGCAAGCAGGAATAATTTTGAAGGGAATTAAAACCCTGTACAGAGGTGGGAAGAGAGGTTGATGGAAGTCTTCTTTTCTAAAATCAAAATGAGAAGACTAAGTGGATTTGTGTTGTTGTCAAAGCTCCCCCTGAGATCTTGACTGGTTCAGGAGTGGAAGCTTTGCAAAAGGGTGAGTAGGCCTTTTAGCTCTTCAGAGATCCTTGACTGATTTGAATAACTTGTCACTTGAGATCCCTGAAAACAAAGATATAAAGGAAGAAGGACTCTTGATGGTGTTGGTTATTCCTTCTTCTTCTCTTGAGAGCAGTAGATTTTCTGAGAGCTGTTTTCACTGCACTTTTCTTGTCTGTATGCTTTTTCCTGTGACTTGCTTGTTGATAGCACAAAAGTTTTTTTTGTATCTCTTTTCTTCTCTATTTTTCTTAGCACTCTCTAATCTTCGATAAGAGATTCTCGAATGATAACTACAACTTGGTCGAATTCAAAAACCTACAATAAATGCTTAGCCGGAATCTCGGAAATGAAAATGACAAGTATGCTATCATATATTTATTCTATGTCTGTCCCGAGATATAAGTAGTAAATTTCATGAAGGATATTTGTAATCAATGCTGCCAGTAATGGCTCGATTCAAAGGATATAAGAGCATTGATTATCCAGGGAATTAACGGCCTATAATAGTATAAAATAAGGAGATAGAAAAGGAAAGAATAAATGATAATATGCCTTACAGTTTTCGTCGACCTGAGGACAGCTTTCATCGATATGAGAATGGCTTTCGTCGACCTGTGATTTCGTCGACATCTGATCAGCTTTCGTCGACCAAAGCACTGCGAATAACTGCACTGCATAAACTGACTGATTTTGTGCACTAAGTTTGTCGAACTGAGAATGGTTGTTCGTCGAGCTGAGATCCAAGATCATCGAGCTGAGTCTACAGTCTGGTCTTAGAATATTTTTTGATGTTGAGTGTTGAAGTATTGATCTAGCATTGAGTGAGATGTCCTTTGGATTTGAGTGTTTGATCACCATTCTTGAGTTGAGTCGTTTAAGAGTGTTGAGTCATTGATAGCGTTGGGAGCGTTGAGTGAACTTTGGCTTTGAGTAAACTTTTGCTTTGAGTAAACTTTGGCTTTGAATGAACTGTGGTGCTGGGTCAATTTTGGCGCTGAGAGATCTTTGGCTTTGAGAGCTGAAGTGTTAGTCGAACTAAGGACAGAGTTCGTCGACCTAATGTTCTTTGTTCATCGACTGAAGTTTGACAAAGGAGTTATCACTTTGTTTAGAGATCGTCGAGCTGAGATCAAAGTTCGTCGAGCTCAGCTCAGAGAATTGTCTCTGGGTTAGTTGAAAGACTTTGTTTCAAGAGCCTAAATAGCTAAAGGGGGGGGGGGGGGAATAGGTTCTAATCTTTTTGAGTCTTTTTGATTTTAAGGCAAACAGATATTTGTAACTTCTTTTAGCACAGAATAATTCTATCTACAGAAATTAAATACAACATAGCAAACACCAGATCTATAGTGGTTCCCCAAGATATGGGTACATCCACTTTCCCCCTTCGCCTATCCAGCAGATAACTGGATTCAGCCTAACTTACTTCCACTGGCTCGGATCCGCAGAACTTACAAACTCAGAACCCAAAAAGGTTCCTAAACCTCAGACTTTACACAAGTCCTACCTCAGATTCTTCCCTAAATCCTACCTCAGGCCTAAGCCCTACCTCAGTCTTTATAATTATGCTTACAACTCAGACTTTCCACAAGTCCTACCTCAGGCACACTGCCCTACCTCAGCCTTTATAATTTCAGGCTTACAATCTCAGATCTAATAATAGATCCTACAAGAATTTATGAGTAATAAGTATCTGAAAACTTCACCAGCTAGATTTCTCTGTTGATGTTGTCTACTTGATCAGTTCTTGTATAGACTGATCCTTCTGATCCAATATAACTTAGCTTTTAAAAGCTTCTTGATTAGGACAAATAAGGTGGATCTTATCTTGAAGTTGAAGTTGATCTTCAGTCAGCTTCTTCCTTAGATTTAGACTGAACTCTGAATCTTTCTTGCAGAAAGGCCTTGATCTGTTAGAGTTCTTCTTTATGATCCAGAGATCTTTCTTCTTTTTTGTTGTCGTTTCCGATCTGGCTCTTATATAGAGCTTGCTCCATGGTTACCGGCTGATCCGGTTCATAACAGACTTCTGACAGTTCTGACAGTGGTGTCAGACCGGTTAGTTATGACAGCTGTTAAGTCACCAGTCACATCACCAGGTTCTTCTATGTCTTTCCAACTCAGCACACAACACCTAGCAGACTGCTTCACATATATCGACACATATATGCTAAGTATCTACACAAATCTTCAAGGTGTTGACACAAATACTCTAAGTGTCGACATAGTCATACTTTTGCTTCTCGACACTGCTTTTTGTTGTATGTGTCGACACAAGTCCTGTGTGTCAACACAACAGCTTCTTGTCTCGACGTTTCTGTTGCAAACAGATGACGTTGTGTGTTTGTCAAATGGCATTTAGTGTGTGTCGACACAATTCCTATGTGTCGACACAATTACTTCTGAACTCGACACATCCTCTTGAGAGTTGGTGTGTCGACACAAGTCCTGTGTGTCGACACAATTTCTTCAGGTGTCGACACAGCTCCTGAGTGTCGACTCATCTTCTGTTTTAAGTGTCGACACAATTCTGTTTTAAGTTGTCGACACAATTCTGGATGTCGACACAACTGTTTCTTTAGGTGTCGACATAGCTTTGAGTGTCGACACAATTTCTTTATAAGTGTTGACACATTTTGCCAGTATGTCGACACAGCTTTCCTGAGTGTCGACATAGCAGATGGGTGTCAACATAGCTTCTTCATAAGTGTCGACACATTTCGCCTGTGTGTCGACACAGCTTGCCTGAGTGTCGATACAGTCTCCTTGTGTGTCAACACAGTTTCTTCACAAGTGTCGACACTTGTACTTAGAAAATTTTCCTTCAAATTTTTAAACCTGCACAATGAAACTCAAACTTCTATCAAGTACACATTGATGCATATCATTGACTAAGTTGTGGCTTCTCCAAATCTAGTACACATTTTCCAATGTACCCAATAATCTCCCCCTATTTGGAGAAGTCATAACCCTTAATCAAAGATATACATCTCTTAAGATAAAACAAAATTATAATAGAAGTAAAAAAACATTTCAAAGCAGGTTATTACATAATAATTGAAAACAACAAACACTTAATATTGAACTGGATTTCATTAATCAGAAAAACTTTGGTTTACATGAATTTCTTATAGAACATAAGGAACAAATTAGTACATTGTTCTATTACATAAACCTAGCAATCCTATTACTGACTAGGCTCCTTAATAACTATTCCTTTGCAAGACTTGATTTTATCCTGCACAGAAGGTTCAGCATCTTCAGCTGGCTTTTTCTTTTTGAGAGCTTTCTTCTTGAATTCTTCAGCCTTGATCTTCTGTCTTTCAAAATAGTGGAAAGTTTTGGGGAAGTACTTGCTCGGCTCTTGAGCATTAGCAGGTAGCTTCCCAGCCTTAGCACTTCTTCTATGCTGAAGAATTGCTTCTTGTCTAGCTTGATATTTATTCCACTCTTGCTCAGAATACCACTTACCCATGTCATGGGTTTTATCCTTTATAGCTTTCCAAGCAGTAAGTATGATGTTTCTAGAAGTTGGGCTTCACTGCTCAAAATTTGGCTTCAGCTCAGCCTGCTCTCTGAATCTCTTCTTAGAAAGTTGAGCTTCCTTCTGAGCTTCTAATGTAACTTCTGATATTTCAACCTTTTCCAGAATTACATTTTGTGCCTCTGGTGGAGGACTATACATTTTCAGCACTTCTTCTTGAAATATCTCAAAATCAGCTGGGGGGTAGATCACCTGAGCAACTTCAGGCTAATCTCCTTCACCATCTCAAAAGAAGTTGGGGGATAGATCACCTGAGCAACTTCAGGCTGATCTCCTTCAAAATATTCAGGTTGTATCCCAGACTCAGCTACATTAGCATCATCACAAAGAGGAGGATATCCAATAGTAGCTCTGATGCTATTGGTAGTCAATTTAACATGGTCAGAGCTGGCTTTGACTAATAATCTCTCCCCCTTTATGACTTTTCTTGCAAAATGTTCTCTTAAATCTTCTTTTTGGAATCTGACTTGATCAGCTATATATTCAGTTTCCTCTTTAAAATAAGCTCTGAATTTTGTCAGGAAAGTTTTAATTTTCTCCTGAGATTCTTGAAATGTGGCTTTGACAACAGATATATCTTCCTGGATTTGCTTGGAGATTTCAGCCTTCAGAGTGGTACTAGAATTAGTGAGCTTTTTAAATATTACATGATGTGAATCCTTGAGATTTTCATTTATCCTTAACTGATTCTCAAATACATATCCTTGCTTCACTTCAATTTCATCCACTTTAGCTTGGATATTTTGTTGTTTCTTAGCCAGGAACACCACATCATTATCTCCTTTATGGAAGCAATCTGTCATCTCCTTCTTATGTTGATTCACTTCAAATCTAATGGATTTGATGTCCTGGGCATTTTGAAACTATAACTCCTTATGAGTTTCATCCACATATTGCTCTATAGACTGTCTTTTATTATCCAGTTTTATTTGCATCTGGACAAGTAAAGAACTGAAGTTCATGCTTGATGTAGATGGTGCAGTTCCCAAGTGTAAAGCTTTCTTATATCGAGAACTCTTCTTCTTTAACACAGATAGCTTTCTTTTCTTAGCCAATGTGGCTTCTTCATCTTCAGAAGTTTCAGATGTACTTTTAATATCAACAGTTTCCTTTTCAGCTGGGGTATCCTTGGATAACTCCCCCTTAGTCCTTGGAATTTCCTTTTCTTTTTCAATTTACTCCCCCTCAGTCCTATCAGTAAGAGGATCAAGAAACAATTCTTCCATTGTAAATTCCTATTGTTTCTTCAGAAGGAATAAGATTAGTTTTTTTTAAAAAATAACTACTTAAAAGACTAATACCACTTGTAATACCTCTTTTGTTATGTAAATAAAAGTGTCCCTTTGAACAATTTTTTAGAATAATACTATAATACATCAATAGTCTATGGAGAAGATACTTACTGGCTCATTTTGAGCATTATTCTTATCAGTTACTTCAGCTGTAGTGTTGATTTAAGATACAACATCCATTATTGTGTCTACAACTAATTCACTATCCAGGACAGCATCATCAATACCTCCCCCTTGGGCAGGCAACTCAGTTTCTTTTTTAGGTTTTCTCCCCCTTGAGTAGAGTCAATTTGTTGCTCTTGGGGTTCAGAGTCCTTTGCTCGAGCATGAACATCTTGTTGTTGTTGGTCTTCATCAGAACTGAAGACCACTTCCTCCTCAGAATCATTGGAGGAGTCAGCCTATACAACCACCCTCTTTTCTTCTTGTCTTTATTAGTTTGCTCCTTAGAAGCAGGGACTTCCTTGGTTAGAACTCTGTCCCACCTTGCCAGTATCCTTACATCCATTTTTCTCATATCATTTATCTTAGAGCCATTTGCTTGTTTCAGAACATCTGGAATTACTGATGTTAAGCATAGGCTGAGGATCCTTCCCAGGTTAGGTTTCTTTATTCCTTCTTGTAGTTTATCAAACACTACTGCTGCCCAGTCAGTGTTTATCTTGAATATGATTCTCACCATCAGATTGAACATGTGGGCAGAAATCCGATCATGTCCACCTATTTTGCAGATAATCACTTTGCCCACTACTTCTGAAAGAAATTTTCCTTGGGAATTCATCCCTTTTCTATTGATAGATGAACTATTCTTAATACTGGGATTAAGTCCACACTAGCTTAATGCTTCAGTTATTTGGGATGGAGTAATTTCGTCTGTATCCTTAATCAATGGCAGATGTAGTGCTTTCCTGATTGATTTCAAAGTGAGCTTCACCTGGGTACCTTGAATAGATGCCTTGATATTCTTTCCTTTAGAGTCTAATGAAGCGGTTGTGTAGAACTCCATGACTTCCTTCTTCAAAATTTTGGTCGGTTCTGAGACCAAAAATTCTAGTCCATTTTCAGAAATTAGGGCAATAACTCCTAGAATTTCGTCAGAAGTAGTTGTGAAACCTTCACAAACCAGTTCGTAACCTTCATTAACCTTGTCTTCTTGGTGTGGTGCCATTGATGTAAGTACTAGAGGAGAAGAGAAGAGAAGGTTTATGTCGACAGAAGGTGTAGAGTCAAAAATTCTGATAGCGTAGTTGACCAGATTTTGGATTCACCTTTTTATAGTACTTGTGTCAAGGGAAGGTCAAAAGACGGGCCTAAGTCGACAGGTCAGTTTTCGTGTCAACATTCAAATGACCTAGGTCTTGACAGAACTTAAACTGAGTCGACACAACTATGTGTCGACATACAAATATATAAGTCGACAAAACATATTTTAAGTCGAAACGTTTTTGTGTTGACATACTTGAGTCTGTGTCAACATTCTTGCATCTGTGTCGACACTGACAACTTAAGTCTCGACAGAGTTGTGTAGACACCAACTTTTTGGGTCGACACAAATATCATCACGACTTATAGTCTCGACAAGGTTGTGTCGACACCTATTCTCCTGTCGACACAGATACTGTTTTTGTGTCGATACATCCTTTTCCTATGTCGACACAACATACTGAGTGTGTCGACACAACTTGCTTGTTGTTGGGTATTGTATCCACAATTACTTGGATTTGAGGAAGCCTCCTATCAAGCTAAGATGAATTCACATTCTATTTGATGAAATCCTTCTAGTTGTGCTTGCAGTTATTCATTGCTAAGCACACACCAATGTCAGGGTGCAGTAGGTCAATATACGCGGGTCTGCACAACGTAATCCCTCGTTGAGCAGATCAGTGTGTTGGCTTACGTGTACTCTCTCTATTGGAGTGTACTTATTTCCAAGCACAGGATCATGAAAGATCAAGAGCAGACAAGGAGCATGGATGGGCCAAAGACCAGCTCACGGGTGGAAAGATGAGAAATCATCTAAGTCCAAATCGTCGAGAATCACTAGCTGATTCTCGCCGGTTGGAGCCGGCAGTCTCAACACCGCCAGAAATTTCTCTAAGGCAGAATCGTCGAGAATCACTAAGTGATTCTCGGCGATTCGTCGAGAATGACTTTGCATTCTCGACGATTCGGTGAGAATCAAGTGTGATTCCCGCCGATTCTCCGCGGCCTCTATTTCAGTGCAGCCAGAATTCGGCTAAGTAGAATTCGGCGAGAATCGTAGGTGAATCTCGCCGATTCGTCGAGAATCACCTATGATTCTCGCCGAATTTGACTTGGGCAATTTTCCGATTCTTTCTGGACCGGTCCATGTTACCTGCGGTATTTCGAATCGGTCTTAGGTCTTTTTGTGGGTGGGGCCCACAACGGTCATGTGCTTGACCTAAGTTATATATACCTACGTATGTATGAGCGGAAAAAGACACGGAATACGTGAATTCAAAAAGAACAGCCGCCGACGTGACCTAGATCGCGATCTTGCTCCGCCGACCGTCTCCTCCGTTCGTACAGTTGACGCCGCTGTTGATCTCAAGTTCTTCCAGATCTCCGGCGACATAAGCTTATTCTAGCATAGCGTCTCACGCGTCTAACCAGAGATCCCTTGTCTCTTGATTCGTTGATCGGTAAAAACCTTCCCCTTCCGAATCGATCGTGACGACCGATCCTAGTGTGACCGTTGGAAGACCTTGCTTCTTTTGCTATGAAGTTTGAATCCCCATAGCACTGCAGCAGCTCTCCGTCTCCGCCTCCTATTACGAGAACCTTTCCACCGCTCCAAGCCGCCGCCGGTTTTGGGAAGATTCACTCCAAGAGAGATCTAAGGTTGTAAACTCTTTGTTGACTTCAAGAACACGTCGTCGAACGAAGAGGGACACCTTATTCTCCATAATTTGTTTGTATTCCTTATACATTCTAATTTCTATTTCTTTGTAAAGGAACGGTTGGTTCCTAGTTGTAAGGGTTGGGTGCAACCCGTATCGTGGGAGTGGTGACTCCTACGTGTGGAAGGGTTCCTTCCGTTAGTGCAAGGATTGGATTTCAATCCAGTTGGTGAAGTGACCGAGTCGTCCCAGGTTGGGAGATAGGTCGAAGGGGGAAAATGGACGTACCCAAATCGGGGAACCACTATAAATTGTTTGAGATTTTTTTGTGCTGTGTTGTTTGATTTATTTGTGCAGGTACAGTTTTTAATTCCGCAAAAACGTCACAAGACACCTATTCCCCCCCCCCATATGTGAAGCTAGTTGGCACTAGGTGGACTTTCAAGTGGTATCAGAGGGAGGTTCCTCGTCAAAAAGGTTCACACCTTGAGGAGAATCCTACCACCGGTGTCAACTAGAATGGAGCTGGAATATGATATCTCTCCTCTTAGACTCCCCGCGTGCACAAAGGACTATTATCCCATCTGGAAGATGAGGGTATCCTTTTATTTGGAGGCCATCGACCCTCGCGCATCAATCATCTTGGAAGAGGGTCCATTGATAATATGTTTTGTAGCCTAAACTATTATCGTATTTTCTATTTCATATTGTACAAATTATGTCTATTATTATTTTATTTTTATCATTTTTTATGTAAATATTATTGCCACTGACTTTTTCTTGTCTTTTTGCAGGATTCCAGAAAATTGGCCAAAATGCCCTATCACGCCCCCCTGTCACGCCCTCCCTGGGCATGACCTAGGGCGTGTCACCCGATCCCGAGGACTCCTGCTGGAAGGGATAGAAAAACGGATAAAACTGTTGTCACGCCCCCTGACACGCCCTCCCTGGGCGTGTCACCAGGCGTGACCAAGGGCGTGTCGCCCTCTGCCGCAAAGCCTGCCGCCGCATTAAATGCCGTTTATCCACAGCACGAAAACAGTACTGTCACGCCCCCCCCCCCCCCCCGTCACGCCCGTGACATGGGCTTGACACCCTCCTTTTTCGGTGACTGACGGATTTCCGATCAATGATTTGGACATGACGTGCCTGTCACGCCCCCCTGTCACGGGCGTGACCTAGGGCGTGACCACCGACGTACCGAAGCAATCATCCCTCCCGCCAGAATCCAGAGACCGAGGTCAACATAGTACTGTCATGCCCCCTGACACGCCCCCCCTAGGGTGTGTCGGAGGGCGTGACCAACCCGAGAAAAAAATCTATAAATAGATCCCCCCCTCTTCATTTCAGGAAGCTTTGGTTGAGAGGGGGAGGTGCTGCCCCTTTGGTTCTTGAGTTTTTTTCATGCTTTTCTCTCTCTCTCTCCCTCTCTTTGTAATTTTTGTTTAACCCTAGTTTAATCTTAGCTTGTTTATGCTTTCTTTGTAATCTTTGCTCTTGCTTAGTGCTAATTTTAGGGCTAGAATAGGATTTAAATTTCATGCACTTGTAATTTCAATTTCAATAGTGTACTTGCCCTTTTTCATTAATAAAAGTGTTCTTCCTTTACTTGTCTTCCTTTATATGCTTTTCTACTCATCTCCCCTCCTCCACTCCATTATGATTAACTAATCCTCCTTGTACTCGATCTTGATGATCCGAGGTTATAGCGATTATGTTATGATGTTTTAATTAATCTTTTCTTTTTAGGTTAGGGCCTTGAATTACTCTTGATTAATCACGGGTTGGAGGTATATTTTTGATATATACTCTCCGCCTTTGCTTTCATTCTGGGCTAGCCGAGAGGCCGAAAGAATGAAGTGAGCATTCAAGAGTAAAGGGAGTTGTACGCACCCCTCGAGAGAGGCAGACGTCCAAATCTCCCGGATTGGAGTAAAATCCAATAGTAGGGTTCACCGCGTAAAGCGAGTTTTAGGCCTCCGATTTAGACGAGAGTCGGTCGGACCTTCCTAAACTCAGTTGGGCACGACTTCGAGAGAAGCGTGTTCAAACTTTAGGAACCTCCACGGTCAAGGACCCTTATCCTATTAAGTTTAGATTTTTATCGCATTTTCTTAATCGTCTTTAGCCGAGGTGAATCTTGATCGGGTGCATTTCCATTTCATATTTTCTTCCTTTCGTAGTAATCTCCTATCTTGTGCTCTTTAATTAACTGCAGTAGTTTCCTTTCTAGCATAGTTCTTTACTTAACAGCTTTACTTAATTGCAGTGTTTCTCTTTCTAGTATAGCTTTACTTTCTCCCCTGCACTTAGATTTTCTAAAACCCTAGTTTTTCCGTCGATAAGATAATACCGTTCGTGTGAGTAATCTTAGCCAACAATTGCCGGATTTCAATACGACACTTGTGTCCCCTTGCTACAATTCGATAGGTATACTTGCCTCATCGGGTTGCTAGTTCGGTTGCGTTTATTTTCTTCGAACCCTAGCGCGCAACAAGTTTTTGGCGCCGTTGCCGGGGAACCAACTTCCGTTGATATTTTGAAAACACGAACCTATTAATTTTATCTATTCTCTTTCTCATCCTCTTTCTTTAAAATTTTAAAAAATCAAAAAAAAAAAGTTTATCACCGCTCTTAATAGAAACCAACCTCACAATTTTTCTACGCCACCTAATTCTCTCGAAAAGGGCAAAGGGCTTTAAGCGCCACTGTCTTGTCTAGTACCTTGCGAACCCTTCACGGGGTAGTCCTTGGGAAGTTCAGGAGTTAATCTATAAAAAAAAATCTATTTCAAAAAAAAAAGAAAAAAATTTCTAATCTTTTTTCTAGTTTATCCTTTTTCTCTTCCTCTTCTTCTTTTCCGTTCTTTTAGTGCATGACCCGCGGGAGTCCGTCGGTTATTTTGGACTTGGACCACGAAATTGAGCGTACTCTTCGGAGAAGATCGCGATTTCAAGGTCCTACTATCCAAGTGCCGGTTGAGGACTCCGAGCCATTTGCTACTTTAAGAATGGAAGAACCCAACGTAGATGAGGCCGTGCAAAGGACTATGTCCTATTATGCACGACCGAACCTCGAGGGAACAGAATCAAGTATAGTCTGCCCTGCTATAGCAAATAATAACTTCGAACTAAAGCCTAGCATAATTCAAATGGAGCAGAAATATGTGCAATTTGACGAACTTCAAGATGAAGATCCGAACGCACATATAGCTAGCTTTCTTGAAATTTGCGACACCTTCAAGATAAATGGTGTCACAAATGATGCGATCAGGCTAAGACTCTTCCCCTTCTCTCTAAGAACTAAAGCTAAGCAGTGGCTTAACACACTTCCGAAAAATAGCATAACCACTTGGAATGAATTAACTGAAAAATTTTTGGCGAAGTATTTTCCGCCAACTAAAACTGCAAAACTTAGGAACGACATCTCTGCCTTCGGACAAATAGACTCTGAAACCATTTAAGAAACCTTGGAGAGATTTAAAGAATTATTAAGACGATGCCCACATCACGCGCTGCCTGTATGGTTACAAGTGCAGACGTTTTATAACGGGCTAAATCAAAGCACGAAGCAAATGATAGACGCAGCTTCTGGCAGTACTTTAAATCATAAGACCCCGAAAGCCGCTCTTGAGCTTTTTGAGGACATGGCCATGAACACTTATCAGTGGAATGTGCCTAGGTCCCACCCAAACAAGCCTGCAGGTATCTATGAAGTGGACAACGTCTCCCAGCTCGCTCTGCAAGTAGAAATCCTAAGCAAAAAGATAACGGAGATGACTGCTGCCTCCGCCCCTCAGGTATGGGAATCTGCAACCCTTACTCCAGAACATTTAGATTATGTTAATAATATGCCTAGAACTGCTTTTAATAATTTTTCTGCTGCGAATTTTCATCCGCCTGGTTTTAATTTTTCGAATAGTTATAACCCTGTTTTAAGAAATCATCCGAACTTTTCATGGAGTAATCCATCGAATGCGATGCGCCCACCCCCGCAAAATGATTTTTCTGCACCACCACCACCACCACCACTTCTTCAAAATTACCCAAAACCTCCAAGCTTGGAGGAATTACTTTCTAAATATATCACCACAAATGACGCTACCATAAGAACTTTAACCGGAAGCGTAAAAAGTTTAGAAAATCAGGTAGGACAGCTCGCGAAAATAATTTCTGAACGACCCGCAGGGTCTCTTCCTTCCAATACCGAACCCAACCCAAGAGAGCAAGCGAAAGCTATAACTCTTCGGATTGGGAAGCAAGTCTCCGGTATGGTAAGTGAAGAGCCCGAGGCAAGCTCCGCTTCCGCTTTTAAAAATCAAAGCTCCGCTCCCGTTTTAAAAATTCTGCCATCTGCTGAAGAAGTAATCACCCCTACTTTAGAAAATAATCTCACTCCACCACCCATCTTCAAAAATAATTCAACTCCTCCATACCCCTCTGAACTTAATAGACAACATTAAGATGATCAGTACTCCCGCTTCTTAGAAATCTTCAAACAAATCCACATTAATCTTCCCTTCCACGAGGCTATTTCGCAGATGCCGAAATACGCCAAATATCTTAAAGACCTCCTCACAAACAAGAAGAAGTTAGAGAATCTTTCGCACGTCACGCTAAACGCCGAGTGCTCTGCCGTTTTAACAAACGGTTTACCGAAGAAAATCAGTGACCCGGGTAGTTTCTCTATCCCGTGTGTCTTCGGTGATCTTTTTGTTAAACACGCGTTAGGTGACTTAGGCGCAAGTATAAACCTGATGCCCTTTTCGTTGTTCAAAAAGTTAGGGATTGGTAGCCTTAACCCCACGCGTATGAGTATCCAGCTAGTCGATAGATCCGTCAAGTACCCGTTAGGAATAGTGGAGGACGTTCTAGTGAAAGTCGACAAGTTCATCTTCCCGGTGGACTTTGTCATTTTGGACATCGAAGAAGACGTCGAGGTTCCCCTGATCATTGGCCGACCCTTCCTTGCCACCTCCCGAGCCATCATTGACGTAAGCAATGGTAAGCTCTTTCTTCGAGTAGGCGACGACGAAGTCACATTTTCTATCACCCCTTCGATGAAGAACACCTTAGCGAATGATGACTCATGTTTTTTCGTAGACGCCGTGAGTGATGATTCTTCCTACTGCCTCTCCGACTTTGAAAAAGATTTTTCTACTTTTTGCTCCTCTTCTCTTACAACGGAATCACTGCAAGGAAGTGATGAATCTTCTTATTGTTTTTCTGAGTTTGAAAAAGAATTTTCTGATTTTTGCTCCTCCTCTTTTCTTCCCACTGAATCTCTACAAGAAGCTGTCTTGACTGCTAGCCCCACCCCTTATTACGTTCCTTATAAAAAAGTTTATGAAGATATTATTTTTGAAAAAGAAAGAATCTCAAAATCCTCTTATGAAGAACCCCCTACCCTAGAACTTAAAGAACTTCCCGAACACCTTAAGTATGCTTTCCTAGAAAAAGACTCCAAGTTACCAGTTATCGTTTCGGCCTACCTCACGGATACGCAGAACGATAAACTTCTTCTAGTTCTACGTAAGCATCGCCGGGCTATTGCTTGGCAAATTTCTGATATCAAGGGCATAAGCCCATCTTTCTGTACCCATAAAATTTTAATGGAAGATAATTCGCGTAACTCTATCCAACCTCAGCGCCGTATAAACCCAAACATGAAAGAAGTAGTTAAGGGCGAGGTTATGAAACTATTAGACGCAGGAGTTATCTACCCTATTTCGGACAGTAAGTGGGTTAGCCCCGTTCAGGTAGTTCCAAAGAAGGGAGGGATAACCGTAGTTAGTAATGAGAATAATGAATTAATCCCGACGCGGACGGTGACGGGTTGGCGTATGTGCATAGATTACTGTAAGTTAAATGACGCCACCCGCAAGGACCACTTTCCTTTACCGTTTATCGACCAGATTTTAGAACGTCTCTCCGGCCATAGCTTTTATTGTTTTCTCGATGGCCTCTCGGGGTACTTTCAAATACCCATCTCTCCCGAGGACCAAGAGAAAACTACGTTTACTTGTCCCTTCGGCACCTTCGCGTACCGAAGAATGCCGTTTGGATTATGCAATGTGCCAGCTACATTCCAGCGATGTATGCTCGCAATATTTGACAAGTACGTAGAAAGCATTATGGAGGTATTCATGGACGATTTCTCCGTGTTCGGCGATTCCTTTGATAGATGTTTAGAAAACCTCAAAAAAGTCTTAGAACGATGCGAAGAAACTAACCTCGCCTTAAATTGGGAAAAATGCCATTTTATGGTGAGGGAAGGGTTAGTTTTGGGTCATAAAATTTCTGCTAAAGGTATTGAGGTAGACGTTGCCAAGATAGAAGTTATTGAGAAGTTGCCGCCGCCTACAAACATAAAAGCTATAAGAAGTTTCCTAGGTCACGCTGGTTTTTATCGTCATTTTATAAAGGACTTCTCCAAGATCACAAAGCCCCTCACCCATCTCTTAGAAAAAGACGCTCCATTCATTTTTGATGACTCTTGTATTTCTGCCTTTGAATCAATTAAAGAAAAGTTAATTAACGCACCAATTATGATAGCTCCGTTGTGGGACCTTCCTTTCGAGATTATGTGCGATGCGAGTAGTTTTGCGGTGGGAGCCGTATTAGGTCACTGCATATCTAAGAACTTCCACCCCATCTATTACGCTAGTAAAACTCTCACATCTGCACAGGAAAATTACACCACAACCGAGAAGGAGCTCTTAGCTGTAGTATTTGCGTTTGATAAATTCCGCCCTTACATTACTCTTTCAAAAATCATTGTTTTTACGGACCACTCGGCCCTCAAGTACCTTCTTGCCAAAACGGATGCCAAGCCTCGCTTGATTCGCTGGGTCTTACTCCTCCAGGAGTTTGACTTAGAGATCCGTGATAAGCGAGGAGCCGAGAACTTGGCCGCCGACCATTTATCAAGATTAGATAACCCCTTTATAGAAAAATTAAATGAAAAATCTTTTAATGATTATTTTCCTGATGAGAAGCTGCTTTTAGTTAACGCATCTACTTCTCCTTGGTTCGCGCACATCGCCAACTATCTAGTGGCCCGGGTGCTCCCAAAAGAGTTCTCCTCTCAGCAAAAGAAGAAATTCTTTTCTGAGCTGAAGAACTACTTCTAGGAAGACCCGCATCTTTTCAAAATTTGTGCGGATCAAGTGATAAGGAGATGTGTTTGATTTGATGAAGGAATTGATATTCTAAAACATTTGCATGAAGGTCCGACAGGTGGGCACTATCAAGCTGCTCGCACCGCTCATAAGGTGCTTTGCGCGAGTTTTTACTGGCCTAGCCTGTTTAAAGACGCGCAAGTCTTTGTGAGCAGGTGTGATAGTTGCCAACGGTCGGGCAATATTTCTAATAAAATTGAAATGCCGCAAAATTATTTCTTAGAGTACGAAATTTTCGACCTCTGGGGAATTGATTTTGTTGGCCCCCTTCCTTCTTGCTTCGGAAACAAATATATTTTAGTTGCTGTTGATTATGTTTCACGATGGGCTGAGGCCCAAGCTCTTCCTACGAATGACTCCCGAGTTGTAGTCACGTTTTTTAAAAAATTATTTTCTAGATTCGGCACGCCTCGCGCAATCATTAGCGATAGGGGTTCCCATTTCTGTAACGCACAATTTTCAAAAATCCTTACCAAATACGGCGTTACGCATAAGCTTTCCACTGCCTACCACCCCCAAACTAACGAACAAATCGAAGTAGTTAATAGAGAAATAAAAAGAATATTAGAAAAGACTGTTTCAACTTCTAGAAAAGACTGGTCAGCCAAACTTGACGATGCTCTATGGGCTTACCGAACAGCGTACAAAACCGCCCTCAGATGTACGCCGTATCGGCTTGTCTATAGAAAATCGTGTCATCTGCCCGTAGAGTTAGAACACCGCGCCTTTTGGGCCTTAAAATTTTTAAACTTCGATCCCCACTCAGTCGGTGACCTTCAAAAATTTCAACTAAATGAACTCGACGAGTGGCGCTCTTATGCTAATGAAAATAACAAACTTTATAAAGAGCGGACGAAGCGTTTACACGATAAACACTTAAGGCACCCTAAAACTTTAAGCCAGGCGACCAAGTCCTTTTATATAATTCTCGTTTACGTTTATTTCCGGGCAAATTAAAATCTCGCTGGTCTGGCCCGTTTTCTGTTTTAGAAGTATTTCCTTATGGAACTGTTTTAATTTCTCACCCTGATAAGGGTAATTTCAAAGTGAATGGTCAGCGTCTTAAACTCTATTTTTCTGGTGATGATGATGTCAGTCCAAACATTATTAAGTTTCTGCTTCACGAACTCTAATCTTGAACTTTTAATTTTTTGCTAAAAACAATTTTATTTCGGGGCAACAACATTTTTGGACAATATTTTTTTTTTTATGCGTCGAGCTCAACGACGCTTTAACCAAAGGGCGCTCTTGGGAGGCAACCCAAGTTATCTTTTTCTGTTTTCTTTATTTTATAATTTTTGCCTCGGACAGCTCCGACAAGCTGAAGCTTCTGCGATCGCCTGCTCCAACATTGCTGAATCCATCACAAAATCCAAAGAAGACATTCGGAGGAGCGACATCACTCAGCTTTCGCAGCAAATAAATCCGGGGAAGTACCTGTATCTCAATTCTGTCTTTCAATACTGTACTTTATTTTTCTCTCCTTCTCCAATCCCCTTCTTTAGCCATTGAGGACAATGTCTGTTTTTAGCTTAGGGGAGGATTTCCTCCTTCATTTTTGCTTAGTGTAAATAATTACCTTTTTGTATAATTTTTTGCTTTGTGTAAATAATTACCTTTTTGTATATATTTTAAATATTTCCAAAATAAAAAAATGAATATCTTAAAATTCCAAAAAAAAAAAGAAAAAAAAAATTTAAAATTCCAAAAAAAGGAGAATATTTCTAAAAAAAATTAAAAAAATATATATATGTGTTTTTGAATAGTTTAGACATTTTGTTATTTCAATAGTACCCCTAGTTTTTGTTTTTGTTTTACTCAAAATCTCCTATAAACAACTTAGTTAATTATAATATTTCTAATCGTCCTTTTTAATTATGTTTCACAAGTAAAATGTTGGCCATGCCGTGTTTCTAATTCACCGTAGCATGTTAAGGTGAAATATTTTTCTAAAAACTCACATTTCTATTATGGTTTTTTGTTTTTTATTTCCTTTACTTTCTCACAAATTCATCATCCACTATTTTCTTTTTCGTTTTTGAATAATTTTTGTAAAGTCAACTTTTGAATAACGTAGTAGATGTGAACGATCCAAGACACCTATTATTTCTATTTTCAAGTTAATTTCATCAATCTTCTTTTATTATCTAGGACTCGCTTTTTGAAAATTTTCAAACCTTTGTTTTAAATAAATTCAAAAGCGTGAAAATGATTTAGGCCGTTTTTGTTTTCGTTTGAGCTTTCCTGCCAACCTAAAAACTTTTACCACTAGTTAGCCGTTTTTGAGCCTTTTTTCGATTTCATTTGATAGCTCCTCCCTTCATTTCAGTTTCACCAAAGCCAAAAATTTCCAACCTATCAAATCGCACTAGCCTTTTTGAGTTTCATAAATTATTTTGTTGATTTTGATAGGGTATTTTGTGATTTTTGTGGGAGAAAGATTTTTGAAAAAAAGTATGCTCAAAAGTGATGTTCATTTCTGTTTGGCCAATTCAAAGGGAAAATAAAAATATTTATGACCTTTGTTTTGAAAAAAGAAAAAAAAAGAAAAAAAAAGAAAAAGAAGAAAAAGAAAAAAAATGTGTATATATTTTTATGAAGTTTTTTGAAACTCTTTGCTTTGGTTTAGTGTGATTTTAAAACCTTCATGTTTATCTTTGAATTCCACTCCTAATCATTTTCCTAAACCAAACGTTTCTGTCCTATTTAAGTCCTTTTGATTCACGCTTTTTGATTTTTATTTAACAACTAAGAAAAGAAAAACAGTAAATCAGTTTTAGTTTTGGATTTAAACCTAGATTTTTGTTAATTAAATTGATATAATTATAATGCGTTGCTTGGATCTAGTAACAACTCAATGCATGTTTTTCATTTTCGTTGCTTTGCTTAAGTCCATTTAAAAAAATCTCGTTAAAATTTTGGATGATTTGTTTTTATTAAGTAAAGTTTATAAAAGTTTTACCATACCTAAATAATTGTTTTAGACTTACATTTCACCTTTTCCCTACTAAGAATTTCGCATAGTACTTATGTTGGCATAATTAGAACTTTTTGATTAGTCCTTTTATAAATATCTAGTTTTTATATTTTTGCTTGGGGACAAGCAAAGCTTAAGCTTGGGGGAATTTGATAATACGTTTTGTAGCCTAAACAATTATCGTATTTTCTATTTCATATTGTACAAATTATGTCTATTATTATTTTATTTTTATCATTTTTTATGTAAATATAATTGCCACTGACTTTTTCTTGTCTTTTTGCAGGTTTCCAGAAAATTGGCCAAAATGCCCTGTCACGCCCCCCTGTCACGCCCTCCCTGGGCGTGACCTAGGGCGTGTCACCCGATCCCGAGGACTCCTGCTGGAAGGGATAGAAAAACAGATAAAACCGTTGTCATGCCCCCTGACACGCCCTCCCTGGGCATGTCACCAGGCGTGACCATGGGTGTGTCGCCCTCTGCCGAAAACCCCGCCGCCGCATTAAATGTCGTTTCTCCACAGCACGAAAACAGTACTGTCACGCCCCCCCCCCCCCCGTCACGCCCGTGACATGGGCGTGACACCCTCCTTTTTCGGTGACTGACGGATTTCCAACCAATGATTTGGACATGACGTGCCTGTTACGCCCCCCTGTCACGGGCGTGACCTAGGGCGTGACCACCGACGTACCGAAGCAATCATCCCTCCCGCCAGAATCCAGAGCCCGAGGTCAACATAGTACTGTCACGCCCCCTGACACGCCCCCCTAGGGCATGTCGGAGGGCGTGACCAACCCGAGAAAAAAATCTATAAATAGAGCCCCCCCCTCTTCATTTCAGGAAGCTTTGGTTGAGAAGGGGAGGTGCTGCCCCTTTGGTTCTTGAGTTTTTTTCATGCTTTTCTCTCTCTCTCTCTCCCTCTCTTGGTAATTTTTGTTTAACCCTAGTTTAATCTTAGCTTGTTTATGCTTTCTTTGTAATCTTTGCTCTTGCTTGGTGCTAATTGTAGGGCTAGAATAGGATTTAAATTTCATGCACTTGTAATTTCAATTTCAATAGTGTACTTGCCCTTTTTCATTAATAAAAGTGTTCTTCCTTTACTTGTCTTCCTTTATATGCTTTTCTACTCATCTCCCCTCCTCCATTCCATTATGATTAACTAATCCTCCTTGTACTCGATCTTGATGATCCGAGGTTAGAGCGATTATGTTATGATGTTTTAATTAATCTTTTCTTTTTAGGTTAGGGCCTTGAATTACTCTTGATTAATCACGGGTTGGAGGTATATTTTCGATATATACTCTCCGCCTTTGCTTTCATTCTGGGCTAGCCGAGAGGCCGAAAGAATGAAGTGAGCATTCAAGAGTAAAGGGAGTTGTACGCACCCCTCGAGAGAGACAGACATCCAAATCTCCCGGATTGGAGTAAAATCCAATAGTGGGGTTCACCGCGTAAAGCGAGTTTTAGGCCTCCGATTTAGACGAGAGTCGGTCGGACCTTCCTAAACTCAGTTGGGCACGACTTCGAGAGAAGCGTGTTCAAACTTTAGGAACCTCCACGGTCAAGGACCCTTATCCTATTAAGTTTAGATTTTTATCGCATTTTCTTAATCGTCTTTAGCCGAGGTGAATCTTGATCGGGTGCATTTCCATTTCATATTTTCTTCCTTTCGTAGTAATCTCCTATCTTGTGCTCTTTAATTAACTACGGTTGTTTCCTTTCTAGCATAGTTCTTTACTTAACAGCTTTACTTAATTGTAGTGTTTCTCTTTCTAGTATAGCTTTACTTTCTCCCCTGCACTTAGATTTTCTAAAACCCTAGTTTTTCCGTCGATAAGATAATACCGTTCGTGTGAGTAAGCTTAGCCAACAGTTCCCGGATTTCAATACGACACTTGTGTCCCCTTGCTACAATTCGATAGGTATACTTGCCTCATCGGGTTGCTAGTTCGGTTGCGTTTATTTTCTTCGAACCCTAGCCCGCAACATCTATTCATTCCCATGAAGGTCTCCTTCTTTGGAAAGGATATACAGATCCCCAAGGAGACTACCGAAATGTCTGAGATTGAATTCTCTCTATTCAACTTGGATAAAATGATTCGTAAAATCATCCTGGATGTCTGGACTGGACCTTCCCGGTCAAGACTTGAAAAGTGTAGGACGGCCAAGTCCTTGTGGCAAACTGTATCAGACCTCATGGAGGGATCAGACAGAATAGGGATAAGTCGCCAGCAAGAGGATGATGCATATATCGGGGTCAGCATTTCTGAAGAAGAAAGTGATGACCAATTTCTCAGTATCAGGGCTCCTGTGTCCTTGTCAGAGACTGAAGAAGAAGTTGAGGAAAGCAGTTCTGATGAAGCTGACTCAACAGTCTCTGTCGATATTAACGGCAACCCTGAATAGCAAAGCCAGGAGCAGGTAACTTCTTCCTCATGCCCCCCTCCTCTTGAAGTTCCTAAAGATAGGAACAATTCAGAGGGTAGTCCTTCCAGAGATGCAAGGGATATGGATAGCTTCAATCAAAAGATTGAAAATCTTGATTCCCTTGAGAGTGCCCTTCAAAAGAGCAACTTACTTGTGGAGGAGCAAGCTAAGGAGATTGTTCAGCTGAAGACCTTGATGAATCTCCAATTGGAATCCATCAAGGTAAAGGACTCAAAGATCTCGGATCTAGAGAGTCGTCTAGAGACCGAGAAGAGGATTGTTTCTAACTTTTCCAAGATAGATGCTATCAAAAGAAAAGCAGAAAATGGGTGGATCTCCCAAATCTTTAATTCATGGAGAAATGGGGAAACTGTGTTCAGACCCCCCACCCCGAGCAGGAAGGGCACACATCATGCATTCAGGTATGACCATAGGAACAACCATGGTCACTGCAAGAATGATCAGCCCTCATATGGAAATACCCATAGTGCCAGAGCTGTCATGGCTACCCCGGAGAGAATACCCAAGGCTCATCCTGAGCCCTTTGTATTCTCGGCCTCAGCCCCAACTCATCATGAATCTACCGGAACCAGCTCTCACTACAATACTTTCCACCCTAGGACACAGGAAAGGGGGGTCAGGAAACATGTGGTAAGTACCCATGGGGCCTCTGGAAGCGTGCTGACTGAAAGGAAGGCACCACCTCCAAGGCCACTTGACACTCACCACATGCATTCTTTCCACCCTCCCATGTGTCACGGTGGAAAAGGCAATTTTGTTAGCAGGACCGACTTTATCCCGTTTAGACCTAAGATCATGACTACCTCAGTCAACAGATCAGGTCAGAAATGGCGATACAACATTCACGAGTGTTGGTGCTGTGGCAAGATGGGTCACTTTGCCTTAGATTGTTGGCACAACCCCTCTGTGTCAAGTGCAAGGGCATATCCACATCCTCGAGGCCAAGTTAGCTATCCCACCAGGGTTCCTGTGGGAAGGCACTCAAGTTGTTGTGCTGACAAGAACCTAGGACCCAATACTTATTGGGTTCCTATGGTAAGATAACTCTTTTTTGTAGGGTAGTCTAGGTTCCCGTAAACCTGATGGGAACCTGACAGGAGATGCTCCAAGAATGACGTGTAAAAAGTATATGGAATAGGAGCAATGCCATCAACACAGGCACATGTCAGTTGACCTCCTGATGTGCCTTGTGCTGATGATCTAAATGATACATCCTGTTATCACAGGTAATTGAAATTAGCCTAAATGTTTGAGCCATAATGCATAAATAGTTCCATATATGTATATATGTATGTTTACATATCCTCACTAATTAATAAATTCCCACTTTTTGAAAGTAAATGGTCATATGGAGAATTCTTCACATGTGCTCCTTCACCTAGGGAAGGAGTAAAATTGTGAGATAACCTTTAGTTCCATTAGTAAAGATTAGTCTGACATCATCAGGTACAAGTTCGCCCTCGGAAAATTGAGAAGATACGTCATTGGGAATCACTGAGAATGATAATTAACATCAAGAATATAGCATTTATCGATCTAGAAATAACTTATGAAATTTGCTAGCCACGGTTATTGGGTTAGGTAAACCAAAGTTGATGTGCCTCCTAAGCCGTGTGGTATGTTGAAACATACTTGGATTAAGAAACAATTATTTTTAATCCTTTCCAACCCTTGACAAAGACGTAAATTAGGAATCCCGGCGATTTCCGTCGAACTAAAGTTATTCCTGTCGAACTGAAGTTATACATAGATAAACCCGGTCTACATATATATATACCCAACAATCAAACCTTCCGCTATTCTAATTCCCGCCGACTCTTCGACTTCCGATATTCGCCGAGACCTCCCCGCAGGAATCCCACCGATCCTCTCCTCCCGGCGATTTCCATCTTCGTGAGCCGGTGTTGACCTAACTCCAAATCCCGTAGGCCTTCCCGCTCGTAACTAGGGTGTTCGTCCAAGCTTCGCCGCGGATCATTGTCGCGAGTTTCTTCGGGTGGTCCGTCGTCTCCCTGGTGAAGCAGCCGGAACTCCCTCTTCCTCTCCGCATTAGGTAACCTTCTCTTGTCCATTATAGTGATTTAAGCTTAGTGTTGCTTTGGTATTCACTCTCGTGGTTTCGGATTAGACTTAGACTTGGAAATCCCTCCCTAGGTTTGCAATGGCTCCAAGGACTACTGCCGGCCTGGTCACCGGATGCGAGTTGGTGCGAATCGGGTTCTCCCATGCCTCGGATGAATTCAGAAATATCATCATTATGCTTGAGGAAGCAGGACTCACTTTTGTACTGGAGCACCCTTGCAAAATCCTGGACAAGGAAGTCATGGAGTTCTTCGCGACAGCCAAACTGTGAAATGAAGACACATACATCAAGAGTAAGGTTGCTGGGGCAAAGATTAAGATGTCTGCAAGGAAGCTGACCCAATGCCTGCAGTTTTCCAGTTCTGAGCAAGAAGATTACCTAGAGGAACATGATAGAACAAGGACCCTATCATTCTATGGACTGTCCAGGGGGACAAGGTCAATAAAGAGAAAAGACATGAACGAGGAGGGGAAACTGCTGTCAGACATCATTGGGAAGGTTCTAATTTACAAACTTGGATCACACGACCATATCTCAGGGGATATGTTCAAGACTCTGGTGGCGATTGTCTGTAGAAAAAGTTTCAACTGGGGAGCCATGCTCTTTGAGAAAATTAAAGACACTCTCCGATCCCCAAGCTTTGGTAGAATAATTAGTCTCTATCTTAATCAGCTGGACGGAGATAAATTTGACATGAGCAAAGGAGTGCCCCTGCACTATTTGAAAAAGATGGACTCAAGCATATTCGACCTGTGGGAGCGTCGAATAGGGCAGGTTGCCGTGGACATAGACCAAGAAGCATCTCCAGCTGAGTACACCAGTGCTCCTGCACATTCTGTGGCAGTTCCGAGTGAAGTTCCTGATGCACTGACTGCAGGAACTGAGGGGGAGCCTCTACCCGCTTCTGATAATATCATATCTGACATCTCTCAGATAGCTAGAGATGCGGTTGAGACTGTGCAAGAAGATAGTGAGGAGGTGGTGGAAGATGAAGTGGCTGATGAGGAAGAGGAAGAGGAAGAAGAGGAAGATATGAATTATATGGCCGATAAGACTGAGAACATGGAAACTGAGGAGGTGGAAGCAGTACCAGAGAGGGAGAAAGGGGTGGATTCTCGGGAGGATGCTGATGTTCCATTTTAGGAACAAGCTCCTGAGAGATTGGATGCAAGAATGGAGGGGGAGCCCTCCTAGTAACCCTCTGTGAATAATCCGGAACATCCTACAGTGGATGCCGGTATTCCCCCCGTGGAATCTATTCTAGTGTCCAGCTCACCCAGTGCCTCTGCTGAGGAGACAGACCAGGGCATGCCTAAGGTTCCTCCACTTCAAGCAAGTATAGCAAATCATACGGTAAACATTGTCCAAGGGATGCTGGATGAGCTTAATGATAAGTTTGAGAAAGCCCAAAACAAAGTGCTGAAGAGATTGAAGAAATCTGAGGATCTCATGCTCAAGAATGTAGTACAAATCAATCATAAGCTAGATGAGATGGAGAAGAAATTTGAAGAAAAATATACAGAGGCAGGCACAGCAGTCTCTCTTCTAATGAAAGGAATGAAAAAGAACACTGATGACCTGGCAGTGGTCAATAATAATACACATGTTGTGGCAGATAACATCCAAAAGTTTAATGCCAACATGGTGACGCTGAACGAAAATCAGAAGACACTGCTGGATGAATTTGGTAAAACTGTGAAGCACATTGAAACATCCCTGCATTCTTACGCAAACTCTATAGCCGCCGAAGCCAAAAAGGGGAAGGAGGAGTATAAAGCTAAGATGGCGGGGCTTCAACAATTGATAATCGAAAACTTTGCTCAGTCTAATAGGTATGTGTTTGAAACGGCCCACTGGCTCGTACGGCAGGTGCCAGAGGATGAGGGTTTAGCTGATGCCGCTGAGGAAGAAATAAGGACTGAAGAAGTGCCACTGAGTGAAGCTGAGTCAAAGAAGGCTGCTGCAAGGGCTGAGCGAAGAAGCTGGTTTAATCAGGAAGCACTCATAAAAGCCAAAGACAAAAGGCAAATCCAAGAAGGAACTTCAAAGGAAACACCAACAGAAAAGAAGATCAGACTGAAGGAAGATGAAGTGAGTAATGAAAGGTGGAGCCCAGTCTCAAGAAGTATCATATTGGACACCTTTACACTGCAACAAGGGGGCAAGTTAAAAGGAATGATGTGTATAGTCAATACGAGTGGGAGCTGCACAAAACTTATGAAGCCAAAAGAAACCTATTCTTCAGGTCCAATACAGTGGCAAACAAAGCTCCCCCTCCGAGATACTATCCAAAGCCCAAAGAATATTTTGAGCGGGAAAGCAGAAAGTTCTTGGCTCAGCAGCTTAAAGAAGAGATAGCTAAGGATAAAGAACTCTAGGATGTTAGCTAGTGTTTTCCTTACGTTTTGATTTTCTCTATCATGTAAAATTGTGAACATTTAATGTGGATATCTATATATATATATATATATATATATATGTGATTTGTTGATTGGCTCTCATATTAGTCAGATTGCTTTCATTATCGTTCTCCTGGTTTAATGCACTTATTATCTTGGTTGTTGAAATTCATCTTAGCTAGTAGGATTTTGGCTTTTTCAAATAGGGGGAGATTGTTGGGTATTGTATCCACAATTACCTGGATTTGAGGAAGCCTCCCATCAAGCTAAGATGAATTCACATTGTATTTGATGAAATCCTTCTAGTTGTGCTTGCAGCTATTCATTGCTAAGCACACACCAATGTCAGGGTGCAGTAGGTCAATATAAGCGGGTTTGCACAACGTAATCCCTCGTTGAGCAGATCAGTGTGTTGGCTTACGTGTACTCTCTCTATTGGAGTGTACTTATTTCCAAGCACAGGGTCATGAAAGATCAAGAGCAGACAAGGAGCAAGGATGGGCCAAAGACCAGCTCACGGGTGGAAAGATGAGAAAACGTCTAAGTCCAAATCGTCGAGAATCACTTGCTGATTCTCGCCGGTTGGAGCCGGCAGTCTCAACACCGCCAGAAATTTCTCTAAGGCAGAATCGTCGAGAATCACTAAGTGATTCTCGCCGATTCGTCGAGAATGACTTTGCATTCTCGACGATTCGGCGAGAATCAAGTGTGATTCCCGCCGATTCTCCCCGGCCTCTATTTCAGTGCAGCCAGAATTCAGCTAAGTAGAATTCGGCGAGAATCTTAGGTGATTTTCGCCGATTCGTCGAGAATCACCTATGATTCTCGCCGAATTTGACTTGGGCAATTTTTCGATTCTTTCTGGACCGGTCCATGTTACCTGCGGTATTTCGAACCGGACTTAGGTCTTTTTGTGGCTGGGGCCCACAACGGTCATGTGCTTGACCTAAGGTATATATACCTTCGTATGTATGAGCGGAAAAAGACGCGGAATACGCGAATTCAAAAAGAACAGCCGCCGACGTGACCTAGATCGCGATCTTGCTCCGCTGACCGTCTTCGCTGTTCGTGTAGTTGTCGCCGCTGTTGATCTCAAGTTCTTCCAGATCTCCGGCGATAGAAGCTTAGTCTAGCATAGCGTCTCACGCGTCTAACCAGAGATCCCTTGTATCTTGATTCGTTGATCGGGAAAAACCTTCCCCTTCCGAATCGATCGAGACGACCGATCCTAGTGTGACCGTTGGAAGACCTTGCTTCCTTTGCTACGAAGTTTGAATCCCCATAGCACTGCAGCAGCTCTCCGTCGCTGCCGCCTATTCAGAGAACCTTACCGCCGCTCCAAGCCGCCGCCAGTTTCGGGAAGATTCACTCCAAGAGAGATCTAAGGTTGTAGACTCTTCGT
Source organism: Platanthera zijinensis (assembly GCA_039513925.1). Lineage (NCBI taxonomy): Eukaryota > Viridiplantae > Streptophyta > Magnoliopsida > Asparagales > Orchidaceae > Platanthera > Platanthera zijinensis. Next base: position 1,599,402 of record CM077088.1, read on the forward strand.
TGACTTCAAGAACACGTCGTCGAACGAAGAGGGACACCTTATTCTCCATAAGTTGTTTGTATTCCTTATACATTCTAATTTCTATTTCTTTATAAAGGAATGGTTGGTTCCTAGTTGTAAGGGTACCCGTGTCATGGGAGTGGTGACTCCTACGTGTGGAAGGGTTCCTTCCATTAGTGCAAGGATTGGATTTCAATCCAGTTGGTGAAGTGACCGAGTCGTCCCAGGTTGGGAGATAGGTCGAAGGGGGAAAGTGGACGTACCCAAATCGGGGAACCACTATAAATTGTTTGAGTCTTTTCTGTGCTGTGTTGTTTGATTTATTTGTGCAGGTATAGTTTTTAATTCCGCAAAAACGTCACAAGACACCTATTCCCCCACCCCCCCATAGGTGAAGCTAGTTGGCACTAGGTGGACTTTCAAGTCGACACAAACTTTGTACTTAGACAAATTTCAAGAGAAATTTTGTTCTTACTGATGCTATTCATGGAAACTTATGTTAACCTATTTTAGGTTGAAAATACCTAATTCAATTTTGAAATTATTGAATTTAGTTTCATCCAATTGTTTTGTGAAAATATCAGCTATTTGATTATCTGTTTTTACAAACTCTAGACTAATATTTTCCATTTTCAACATGTTCTCTGATAAAATGAAACTTTATTTTTATATGCTTGGTCCTACTGTGTGATACAGGATTCTTTGCAATAGAAATAGCACATGTAGAATCACAAAATAGGGGAATTCTACTTACTTGGATGTCATAATCTTCTAGTTGATGCTTTATCCACATTAATTGTGCATAGAAGCTACCTGCAGCTATATATTCTGATTCAGCTGTTGATATAGCTACACTGGTTTGCTTCTTACTACCCCATGACACCAGCCTCCCTCCAAGGAACTGACAGATTCCTGTGGTACTTTTTCTGTCTTCTTTGCATCCAGCAAAATCTGCATCTGAGAAACCTGTTAATCGAAAATATCTATTCTTAGGGTACCAAATGCCTAGATTAGGCGTGCCCTTAAGATATCTCAAAATTCTTTTAGCTGCAGTATAATGAGATTCCTTAGGGCATGCTTGATACCTATCACAGACATATATTGCATACATGATGTCAGGTCTACTAGCAGTCAAGTATAGTAGGGAGCCAATTATCCCTCTATACAAAGACTCATCAACAGGTTTCCCTGCATCATCTTTGCATATTGGCATACTTGTTCCTATTGTAGTTTTCAATGTAGAAGCTGAGTCCAAACCATACTTCTTAATCAACTCCTTGGTGAACTTAGAATGGGATATGGACAACCCACTCTCAGTCTGTCTAACTTGAAGTCCCAAGAAGAACTTCAGCTCACCCATACTGCTCATCTCAAAGTTCTCTTGCATAAGTTTGGCAAACTTCCTACAAAGGCTGTTTTCAGTAGAACCAAAGATAATGTCATCCACATATATCTGGACTAGTATTATCTTGCCTTTTGATTCCCTATAGAATAGAGTTTTGTCTATCTTTCCTCTAGAGAATTTATTCTCAATGAGGAAGACAGACAAGGTTTCATACCAAGCCCTTGGAGCTTGTTTCAAACCATATAGAGCTTTCCTAAGCCTATATACATAATCAGGAAAGTGAGAGTCTACAAAACCTTAGGGTTGTTCTACATAGACTTCTTCTTTTAAATCACCATTCAGAAATGCTGATTTCACATCCATTTGATATACTTTGAACCCTTGATAGGAAACATAGGCTAAGAACAACCTTATTACCTCCATCCTTGCCACTAGAGCAAAGGTTTGATAAAAATCAATACCTTCCTCTTTTCTGTAGCCTTTTGCTACCAGTCTAGCCTGTTCTTATCTATAGTGCCATTCTCATCATGCTTGTTCCTGTAGATCCACTTAGTTTCTATTATGTTGTGATCCTTAGGTTTTGGCACCAGTTCCCAGACCTTACACCTTTTGAACTGACTGATCTCTTCTTGCATTGCATCAATCCAGTTGTTATCTTGCATGACCTCTTCAATCTTCCTAGGTTCTATCTGAGACAGGAAGCCAGAACATTAAACTGTGTTCATGCTCCTGCTCCTTGTTTGAACACCCTGACTTGCATCACCAATTATCTGGTTAGTTGGATGGTCCTTTAGGTGTCTTCTTGTTGGAGGAATTCTGTCAGCATTATGGTTATCTCCAGTTTCCTCATCTTGATGCTCCACATTTTCTTCTTCACCCAGAGGGACTTGATCTCCCCCTAGATAGCTTACATCTTTATCCTCATCCAGTTTAGCAGAAACATATTCATTGATGGTCAGCTTATCCAGCTTATCTGTTAGACCTGTAGAACTAACTGAAGAACTAGACAATTCACTATTAATAAACATTGACTCATCAAATACAACATGCACAGATTCTTCTACAACTTGAGTAGTCAAGTTGTAGATCCTATATGCTCTACTATGGTTACTGTACCCAACAAATATCCCTTCTAGGGATATGACAGCAAACTTAGTTTGGTAGTGTTTACCATTGACTAGTACAAAACACTTACTACCAAAGATTTTGAAATAAGATATGTTTGGTTTTCTGTCTTTTAAAATCTATTAGGGAGTCATCTTGTGTTTCTTGTTGATGGAGGCCCTATTGAGCACATGACATGCAGTATTTACTGCCTCAGCCCAGAAGTATTCAGGGAGAGTAGTGTCATTCAGTAGAGTTCTACTGGCTTCAATTAGAGTCTCATTCTTTCTTTCAGCAACACCATTTTGCTGAGGAGTTCTAGGTGAAGAGAATTCCTGATTAATCTCAAGTTCTTCTCAGAATTTTGTCATATATTCAGACTGAAATTCAGTTCCATGGTCACTTCTGATTTTAACTACTGAGCTGTATTATTCATTCTGTATTTGTCTTACAAAAGTTTGGAAAATAGTTGGGGTTTCAGATTTCTGCCTCAAGAAGAAAACCCATGTAAATCTAGAATAGCCATCCACAACAACAAGTGTGTGTGATTTCCTACCAAGACTATGGACTGGCATAGGACCAAACAAATCGATATGCATGAGATACAAACATCTCTTTGAATCTTTGATGTCATGTGACTGAAAAGAGGACTTAGTCAGCTTTCCTTTTTGGCAAGCTTAGCACACACCCTCTTTTATGGACTGAACTTGAGGACCATTCCTCACTAATCCCATGCTGAACAGTAGTCCAATTGACTTATAGTTCAGATGAGCTAGCCTCTTGTGCCATTTGACACACAAAAAAGTTTTCTCTCCTGCAACTAAACAAATAGGTGAGTTGTTAGACTCACAATCTAGGTTAAGGCAATACACATTTCCTTTCCTAGTGCCAGTCAAAATGATCTCTTGATCACTTGACCTTTTTACTAGGCACTCCCCTTTGTTGAAAGAAATATCATAACCTAGATCACTAAGTTAACTAATGCTAATCAGGTTATGTTTTAAACCCTTTACATAAGACACTTTAGTGATAGTAATTGAATCACAAGAGATGTTACCAAATCCTTTTATGATTCCCTTTTCTGATCCACCAAAGATAACTTTAGGTCCATTCTCTATAGGCACATAGTTCCTTAGCATTCCCCTGGTTCCAGTCATGTATCTGGAACAGCCACTATCCAAGTACCATATAGGGGTATGATCACTTGGATTTACCTGCAACAAATAATAAATCACTTACCCTTAGAACCCAACTTGCTAGTGGGTCCTAGGTCCTTGTTAGTTTGAAACCCTGTGACTGATCTAACAGGAATCCTACTTTTTGTTTTAACACTTAAGTTAAACCAGCAATCCATGGCAAAGTGGTCCACCTTGCAACAACACCAACACTCAAACCTATTATACCTATTCTTAGGTACATGCCTTCTTACTTTGTTGTCAGTAGACTTATTAAGTGTTTGTGCTGGAACAGCATTCTTCAAGAACTCCTCTTTAATATGATGGGCATGCCTATAGATTGGTCTATTGGCATTAGCACCCTTGCTCATGAAATTTTCATGCTCACAGTAACCATGTGTAATGTCATGATCATACCTGTTAGTATGATTAACTACCTTCTTAAATAAAATAGGGGGATTAACAGCTAGAGGCTGAACTGTGGCTTTACCTTTTCTATGAGATTTGGTAGCCCTAGTTCTTCCCTTAAAGCCTAGTCCAGTCTTTCCTTTTTGTGAAACAAAATTATCTATCAAAGGTAAGACTGATTTGGGCTTGGAGAATTTTGCCACTGTCTCTCTCTCTTGCTGAAGTTTTCCCTCCAGTTTCTTGATATGATTCTCTTTGAATGAGATTGTGCCCATCTAAATAACTGTAATGTTTTTCAATTTGGCAACCTCATTCATTTTTTTATCCAGCAGTTTTGCTGAAACTACTGCAGCCAGCTTAAGAGACTCAATCTCTTTATCTTGCCCTTTAACAAAAAACTTGCTCTTATTTAGAGCATGCAACAGCCCACCATACTCATCAATGAGTTGGTGAATATCCCCCTCAGACTCAGATCCATCCACTTCTTTTGAAGCAGATGCTTCTGAATCTGATCCAGTAAAGTAATCTGAGACTGGGGAAGAATTGTTTACCTTACTTGGTCCAGGCTGATCCTAAAGCTTTTTGTTGGAACACCCTATTACTGCTTTGGGTAAGGATCACTATGTTTGTCTTAGGAAACCAGGTTGACCTAGTTGTATAGTTGTAAAGGTCAACATTAGAATGTGTCTAGGGCTTAGAATTTAGGTTTGAGCTGCCCCTAGGACCATTCAAGGAATCAGACTTAAAGCTGAGGCAAAGACAATTATCGTCGAGCTTAGGTCGACGAAACGTCGAACTCCATTCGACGCTCTCTGAGCTCAACCTTGCTAAAGTCGTCGAGCTTCGGTCGATGTTCTTCGAGCTCAGGTCGACGATCATTCTTCTCTTATTCTTCAGGTCGCTGAGCTCGGTTCGACGATCTTCGAGCTCAGTTCGACGTTTTCTGTCTGTTTGATCTTTTTCATCTCTGAGCTCAGTTCGATGATCGTAGAGCTCAGATCGACGATTTTCTAAGAGATCGACGTTTTTAAGGATTCAAAAGCTATCAGTCTTTGGAATGTTTATGAATTCTCTCAGCATTTATGACAAGAAGATCTGCCAGCCGTTTTTCTTTATTCTGGAGCAAGTTTCAAGGAATTATTCAGAGAATGTTTTATTGGACTTTCCTCTAGAAGACAAAAACTTTTATGGAAGACATTTATGACTGCCAACGGCTATCTTTGTCATGAAATTCTTCAGAAAATTAGATCCTTCTTTTTGTCTTAAGTCATATAGATACACAAGATAGAACACATAGCAGGAGAACAAGAGATTAACAGTGACAGATAACAAGTGATCAATTCTGAAGAATCAGTAGAACAATCTCTTTGTTTACTGAAAAGTGGTCATAGCTTCATCATCAAGAACTCCAGACACCAAATATTTCAGCATCTGCTGGAATCATCTTCTGCTGGAGATCTGAAGCCTCTGAAGACCTATCACCCTGAAGCAAAGCTCTCACTCCTGAACCATTCTATATCTCAGGGGGAGCTTTGACATCATCAACAATCCACTAGTCTTCTCTCATTTGATTTGAGAACAGAGAAGACAACATCAACCTCTTTACTTTTTCTTTTCTTGCTGTAAAAGGGTTATCAAGACTCCCTTCAAAAGTTTTGAGTGTGGTTCTGAGAGCCTTGTCAAAACTCAGTGGTGGCAAGACACCTTATCAAAAAATCTAGTTTTGGTTTTTGAGCACCTTATCAAAAGCTCAATTGTGTCAGGACACCTGATCAACTCATCCTTAGTGGATTCCTACCAAGGGTGGTAGAAGAGTGGATGTACCCAGGCTTTTGGGGAACCACTATAATTTCCTTGTGTCTTCTGGCTTGCTTGTGTGATTGTTTTGTTGTGTGTTGTGCTCTTTATTTCTTTGTTTTTTAATTCATTACTGGCACTCTACACTATAATATAAATTGAATTTTATATGTGCTGATTATTTCAAAACTGTGAAATTAATTTAAATAAACTCTATTCACCCCCCCTCTAGAGTTGAGATAGATCTTGCTCTCACTTTCAATTGGTATCAGAGGCAGGTTGGTTGCTCATACAGGCTAATACCTGAACCAAAAGATCCTTGATAAGATCAATCTCTTAAGAGGGTTATTTTCACTATATCTATCTATTTATATAGACATGGCACAGAACAAAGATTATGCAAGCACCAGACCTCCAGTGTGCAACCTTTCCAAGTTTGCACTCTGGAAGGCAAGGATTAAACTTTATATGAATTCTATTGATGAGGATATATTTAATTCTGTTTTGACAGTGTGCCCAACACCTCCAGAAACCACAAGTACAAGTACTGTTCCACCTCCCTCAGGAACAGATGCAGACATAAAGAAATGGAAAACTGCAGATGCAAATGCCATGAACATCTTAGCTCAGACAATGTCTGATGAGATATTTCAGAAGGTAGCTGACTGCAACTCAGCCAAAGGAATTTGGGATAAGCTCTCTGAAATTGTCTCAGGTCTGCTGATGAAAGGAAAGACAGGAGATCCCATCTGATAAGCCAATATGAGAACTTCAAAAAGGGAGAAGCTGAATATGTGGTTGAAATGTATAATAGACTAAGTCTGATTGTCAATGAGTTAAAGACTTTGGATAAAGAAATCTCATTGACTGAGCTGAATGATAAAATCTTAATGTGCTTCCCCAGCACTTGGGATTCAAGAATCTGGCCAATCAAAGATGCCAGAAGTCTAAATGAGATTACCACTGAAGCTCTCCTGGGCATGCTCAAATCCTATGAGCTGCTCATTAAAAATAGAGAAGAAGAACAAAATGCTACTTCTCCAGTCACAAGGAAAGAAAAGACCATAGCCTTCAAAGCTGCAGAAGAGGAGCCTGAAGATAAAGCTACAGGAAATGATGAGCTCCTAAGTCTACTGGCCAAAACATTTTACAAGATGGCCAGAAAAGACTTCAGAAAGAGATCATACAAGGGTCATGATAAACCAAGGTATGATAAATCAAATAACAATAAAGAAATCATATGTTTTGGTTGCAGGAAACCAGGCCATATTGTGCCTGACTGTCCAGAAAATAAGAACAAGGACAAGAAAGATAGAAGAGAAAGAAGAAAGGAAAAAGACTTCAGAAAGAACAGCTCAGACAAACCCTCCTTCAGCAAGAACAAACATACAAGGAAGGGATTTATTGCTGAGACATGGAGTGAAACTGAAGAGGACTCTGAAGCCTCATCCAGCTCCAGTGATGATGAGGATGATGCTGATGAAAAGGAATTCTGCATGATGGCTATCAATGCCTCTCAAACAGACTCAGAAGCAGAAGAGTCAGAATCAGATTCAGAAGCTCAACTAGAAGAAGATCAGGTAATCAATTCATTTGATTTCAGTTCTGAGGATTTTAAACATGAGTTTAAGGTACTATGCCTAGATCTGTTGGAGTCTGAGAAGGGAATCACTTCCCTCAGAAAACAACTATCTGAGTATAGCACTATAAAATCAGAGAACCTCAAACTCTCTGAGGAGTTGGAATGCTGTAGGGAGGAGATAGCTTCACTGAAAAGTGAACTATCAAAAGCCAAAAAGTTTGAAGAATCCCTAAATGGGAGAAGTATCAGACTGATGGACATTACAAGCACAGTGAACTCTAGACTTAATAGTACACTGGGCTTGGGTGCTTCATCCAGCCAACCTACAATATTAACAACTCCAATCAAATTTGTCTCTGACAAAGGGAAGGGAGTAGTAGAGGTAGCTAGGATGAATGTAGATCTGCCAAAGAAAATTACAGTTCAATAGATTGCATCGAGAAGATCTCGATGATCGTCGAACAAAGATCGACGATCTAACCCAAGATCGTCGACCTCAGCTCGACGATATCCAAACTCTGAAATCCAGTATAATCGATCTTCGAACAGAGATCGACGATCTGACCCAAGATCGTCGACCTCAGTTTGACGATCGTCGAACAGAGATCAGGTCTGTGAACAATCCTTCAATGGTACATCTAGATTCAATCCTAGAAGTCCCACATCCCAAGGCTTTAACCCCTATACTGAATGGATAGTACCTCCTAAGAGATACCATCCTGAAGGTTATAAGAGTCAACCTGGGATGTCTTTCATTTCTGAATTCAAGGGATATCAACCTAGGCCCAAGGTTAACTGGGTCAAAAACAAATAAGTTGTTCCTGTGCAGGTGAAGACCTATCCAGTATCTAACCAACAATGGTATCTGGATAGTGGGTGTTCAAAGCACATGACAGGGAACAGGGAGAACCTATCATCCTTCATAACCAAACTTGGACCCAAAGTGATTTTTGGTGATTCAAATTTTGGCCAAACCAAAGGATATGGTGCTGCTCAGATAGGCTCAGTCACCTTTAAGAAGGTGGCATATGTAAAAGGACTGAAGCACAACCTGATAAGTATCAGTCAGCTATGTGATGAAGGATACAAGGTGACTTTCAACAAATCCCTATGCAAGATCAAGTCAGAGGATAACACAACTGTGTTAACAGGTAAAAGGACAGGTAACATTTACTTAGTAGATTTTCTTTCATCTAAAGTAGATATTTGTTTATTCAATTCCATATCTAAGCCAAATGTCTTATGGCATAAGAGATTACGACATCTAAACCTTAGAACCATTGCTAGGCTCTCCAAGGACAACCTTGTTAGAGGACTACCTTCTGGCCCCTACAAGAAGGAAGGACTCTGCAGGGCTTGTCAATTAGGCAAGCAAACTAAAAATAGCTTTTAGTCACTTAATAAGAGTGATTCACCTAGGATTTTGTATCTGTTACACATGGATCTTTTTGGACCCATTACAGTACAAAGCTTAGGAGGGAAGTCCTATACTTTAGTGGTTGTAGATGACTTCTCAAGATTCACTTGGGTATTCTTTCTGAGGAAGAAGTCTGATAACTTTAAGTGTTTGATAGATTTTCTCAAATGTATACAGATTGAGTTCAACACTCACATTGCCCTGATCAGAAGTGATCATGGGACAGAGTTTGATTCTCTTCTTATGCAAGAGTTCTGTCAAAGTGAAGGGATCAGGCACACTTTCTCAGCTCCTAGAACTCCTCAACAAAATGGGGTAGCTGAAAGGAAAAATAGAACCCTCATTGAATCTGCAACTACATTATTGGCAGATGCTCACCTACCTCTATCCTTTTGGGCTGAGGCAGTGAACACCTCCAACTATGTTCTGAATAGAAGCCTGATACATAAACTAAAGGGCAAGACTCCCTATGAATTGCTCAAAGGGAAGAAACCTAAAATAGGCTATTTTAAAATTTTTGGCTGTACTTGTTATATTCATAATAATGACAAGAAGTATCTAGCAAAATTCAAAGCTAAAGCTGATGAAGGAGTGTTTCTGGGATACTCCATGATCAGCAAGGCCTATAGGGTATATAATAAATCTTCTTGTAAAATTGAAGAATCTGTTCATGTTACTTTTGATGAGACTAACATGTGTTATAAGGAGAAGTCTACTTCTATCATAGAACCTTTGCAGGTACACTCTATTTCAGAAAATATGGACAGATTACAGGTTAAAGAAGAGGATACAACCTCTCAACAAAAGAATGAGAGCAGTGATGATGAAGAATAAGTTCAACCTCTTGAAGAAAATCATCCTGAAGAGCCAGTTGTTATTCCACAAGAGGAAACAACAACACAGGTTGGTGAACAATCAACACCCCCTGTTGATTTAATAACAACAAGAGATCATCCAATTACCCAAGTAATTGGAGACATCTCAGCTGGTGTGCAAACCAGAAATCAGGTCAAGCAGAACCTGATGCACACTTGCTTCCTATCTCAAGTTGAGCCTCAATCCATTCAAGATGCAGAGCAAGATCAACACTGGATCATTGCAATGCAAGAGGAGTTGCATCAATTTGAAAGGAATAAGGTTTGGGAACTAGTGCCTAAGCCAAAGGATCACTCCATTGTTGGAACAAAGTGGGTGTTCAGAAACAAGCTGGATGATCAAGGAGTTATTGTCAGAAACAAGGCAAGGCTAGTTGCTTAAGGCTACTCTCAACAAGAAGGAATAGACTATGACCAGACCTTTACACCAGTTGCAAGGTTAGAGGCCATTAGAATATTACTAGCTTATGCTGCTCACAAAGGTTTCAAGGTCTACCAGATGGATGTGAAGAGTGCATTTCTCAATGGGGACATCAAAGAGGAAGTCTATGTTAGACAACCTCCAGGTTTTATCTCTCTAACTCACCCTGATTATGTTTTCAAATTGTATAAAGCATTATATGGTCTCAAGCAAGCTCCTAGAGCATGGTATGAGACTCTAGCATGCTTTCTTATGGAAAATGATTTTGTTAGGGGGAGAGTAGACCAAACTCTTTTTATTAGAACCCATAAGTCCCATACCCTACTAGTACAAATTTATGTAGATGATATCATATTTGGATCTACTGATTCAAACTTGTGCAGAAGGTTTTCCAACCTGATGCATTCCAAATTTGAAATGAGTAGCATGGGTGAGCTCTCCTTCTTCTTAGGATTGCAAGTAAAACAGCATGTTGAAGGCATATTTATTTCTCAAACCAAGTATGCCAAAGAATTGGTTAAGAGATTTGGTATGTCTGAGGCATCATGTATGAAAACACCCATGCCTACCAATGCTGTATTGGATGCTGATGAACATGGGAAACCAGTTGATCAGACAACATATAGAGCAATGATTGGCTCTCTATTGTACCTTACAGCTAGTAGACCAGATATAATGTTTGCTATATACATATGTGTTAGATTCCAAGTTAGCCCTAGAGAGTCACACCTAACTCTAGTTAAAAGGATTCTTAGATATGTAAAAAGTTGTCCAAATCTAGGACTCTGGTATCCAAAAGACTCAGGATTTGAATTAACTGGATTTTTAGATACTGATTATGCTGGATGCAGAATAGATAGGAAAAGCACCAGTGGAACTTGTCAGTTCCTTGGTGACAGACTTGTCTCTTGGTTTTGTAAGAAGCAAACATCTGTGTAAACCTCAACTACTGAAGCTGAATATATGGATGCAGGCAGTTGCTGTTCACAAATATTGTGGATACAAAATCAGCTCATAGACTATGGCTACAACTTAGAGAAGTCTAAAATTTTTTGTGATAATACTAGTGCTATCTCTATAGCACAAAATCCAGTCCTCTATAGTAGGACAAAATATATAGAGATTAGGCATCATTTTCTAAGGGATAATGTAGAGAAAAACAAAATAGAACTTCAATATATCCCAACTGATTTGCAAAGGGGAGATATTTTCACCAAGCCTTTGGATGAAAAGAAGCACAATTTATTCCTAAATCAGTTAAGAATGTTAGATGGAGGCTGTTTAAAATAAACTCAAGATTTTGAAAAGTTAAAACAGACCAAGACTAGGCTAAAAAAATCAGTTCTTTTTGTGTCTGTAGAATAGGCTTTCTCTCTGAACTGCGCTTGACGTTTTCCCAGAAATCGTCGAACGTAGATCGACGTTTTTCTAAAAATCGTCGACCAGAGATCGACGTTTCCGAAATCGTCGATCTGAGTTCAGCGCCTCCGTTAGCTCCAAGATTCCTCTCTTTCTGTTCAGAGGTCGTCGAGCGGAACTCGACGCTTTTCAACATCGTCGAACGGAGATCGACGATATTGAAGTCTCTTCAGATTCCTTCTGTAGCCCAAATCGTCGAGCTGAGATCGACGTTTCGTTGAACCGAGCTCAACGATTTTCCGTTTCACCGTCGAACCCTAATATCAAATCATTTCCTCGGCCGTCGTTCATCTTTTGCACTTTCATACTCTCTGCAACTTTCTCTCTTTCCCTCCAAATCTTCTACGCTTGGTTGCGTTTGGTTCTGTGTTGCAGGTACAGATGGCTGGCTCCAGTGCTGCCATTTCCAAGATGAAATTCGACACCGGTTTTGATATTGACATGAATTCATTTGATGGAAGTGATCAGCGTTTCAAAGACATTCTCAACCTATTTAGAGAACAACAGCTATCACAGATAATGACTACCAGAATGAAGATTACATTAGAAGAAATAAAAGAATGGTGTTTTACAACGACAGTTGAGAATGAGAATTCTGTCGTCGGCTCCATAAAAGGGGCTCAGGTACAACTGTCCCCGGCTCTTCTAACTGTAGTTTTTCTTCTTAGTTCTGGAGATGATTCCATAGATTTATCTGGAGAGGAATATGACTCTATGCTTGATAGAATGGGTCACACTGCTGTGAACCCTAACAAATTGCTGAAGAAAAATTTGTCTATAGAATATCAATTTTTGGCCGATGTAGTTGGCAAAGTGCTTCTGGCAAAGCACTCAGCCCATGATACTATTTCAAGATATCAGTTTTGTTTAATGGGAGCTCTGGTTGATAAGAAGCACCTAGACTGGGGATCAATATTTTTCAACCTGATCAAGAAGAAGCTGAATAAAACTTCTGTAAGTTAGGGAGAATTCTAGGGGTTTATCTGCATTCCAGGTGCCCTGAGTTGCTAACCTTTGCTGGGATGTTCATTAATGCCTCCAAGAGGCTCTCCTGTGTCCTTTTCAGCAAATGGGACAGGCAGATTGTTAACCCTACCAGAGCTGCTGCTGCACCACTGACTTCAGGCACCAGGACTACCCAAGTCACTCCCTCTCAGGTTTCTGCCCCAGCAGAAGACTTGTCTGTTCCTTCATCTCCTCCTCCAGCTGTCTCCATCCCAATCTCAACCTCAACCTCCTCTCAAACCTCAGTATTAGTATCTTCCCCCATTACCAGTTCACCACAAATTTCACCCCCTCCAGCATCTACTTCAGAAGAATTCCATCCTCTTTTCTCTTATCCAACTTTCACCTCACCATCATTTTCTCTTGTAGATGATTCCTTTATGGATGATTCACCTTCCACTCGTCCTGAGCTTCCCTCAAATTCCTCCTATCAACAACTTCTCCAAGAAATTCTTTCCCAACCATCCTTCACCCCATCTCTTGCCTCATCCAGCTCCATCTCAACAACCTCTATCTTCACTATTCCACTCTCAGAGCCATCTATTCCTACACCTCCTATCTCCACATTCTCCATGCCATCAGCTCCAGCCACTCCTCCAGTAACTTCTACTTCTACCTCTGCTCAAGCCCATCTTGAGCATGTAGATCTTCCTATTTTGGCAGACAAACTCTATGAGCTGCTAGCTCCCAGGCTGACATCTCTGTTGGAGACCATCTTGGCTCCACTCCTGAAACAAGTCCAGGAGTTGTCTACCGAGCTCTCCTCCTTTAGCTCCTCCCAGGCAATCCCTTCTACTAGGTGCCTTGATTCAGTTCTTCTTGAACCAAGGCAGGGGGATATGCCTCATGAAGTAGTGGATGTGCCTGAGTCTGCTCCAGCTCTTGCTCCTGCTCCTACTTTTGCAATGGACCTCCAAAGCCTGCTCTCTGATTTTGATATAGTTTATTTCTGTTTTCTGCCAGTTCAACATACTGAAGACCTTACTAAGGCCATTGTGCCTATAAATTACTGTGATCCCAGCCAAATTGCCTCATATGTAAATTCCTGCAAGGCTGTGGATGTTTATGCTTCCACCTCTAATGCTGCTACCAAGGCCATTGTGCCTATTGTTAATGAATCTGCTGCTGTTGCTGCTACAACAAGTTTGACTTCAGAAGATACTGAAATGCTCCCTGTGATTGAAGATACTGCTGCTGAAGAACTTGCTTCTTATCTGGAAGAACCTGCTGCTGCTCCAACTCCTGATGCAGTTTCTGTTTCAAGTGTTACTACTAATGCTATTTCTGCTCAAATTTCTGCTGCTGCTGCTCCTGCCCTGACTCCTGATCAGTTGAAATTACAAGAGAAATATATTAAGAGCATTGATGAACTATATGATAGACCCCAAAGTTCAGAGAGTGATCAGTTTCAAACTGAATCTGATGATTCTACAAATACAATTGCCCAGAAAAGGAAGGCCAGAAGTAAGGCCATGATGAAAGTACCCCCAGCTCAAGCTAAGGATTCTAATGACATCCCTTATTATATTTTGCATGACTGCCCCATCTCTGAGCCCTGGATGCAGTATTCCAAGAACCAACTAAAGGCTATGAAGAAGAGAAGGAAGCTAGACAAGTATGAAAAGGGATCTTCTCAGTATCAGCCTCCTCCTCCTCCTCCTCCAGATTCTGGTTTAGGCTCAGCCTCTCAAGCCCCAGCTTCCAGGCAAAGTTCCTCCCAGTCCTATCAAAGATATCACCCAAGGGGACAATATCAAAGAGGTTATCAATCTAGAAGGGGTCAATATAGAGGAAGCCAAAGAGAGCACAGATTTCAACAAAGGGATGGACAAGGCCATATTGATTCTACTTCAGGTCCTTTCCCTTATAGGCTAAAAGATATAGTTGTCTCCAGGACTCCTCATACTGATTCTGAGTCTATCAACAGATATGAACCTCCTGTTCCATTTGAGGATCCTGAGAACAACCCCTTGTCATGGACTGCCAGAATGAAAGAGCTTGTTGCTCTAGATCAAATGAAAAAGGCCAGAGAGCAAGGCAAAGACATTTCCAACATTATAACCCTATCAGATCAGAGAAAGAAAGAACTAGAGAGATATGCTTCAAGGAAATTCTTTAATCCAGAAGATTTTATGAAGCTGCATCCTGAGGCTATAGTTCCAAGGCCCAGATCTCAAACTTCCTTAGGTGCAGAAGATGACAGAAGATCCAAGAAAGAAACCCTCAATCCCAACAGGGAAATTATGTTTAAAAAGGGAACTGAGAAGAAGTGATTTGTGTAAGCTGAACAACCATCCATCTCTAAATATTTGCTGATATTTTTATCTGTGATCTGCATTGCTGCTATGTCTTTCTTCTTGCATTGTTGGTTTAGCTTTTGTTTTGTCTGTATGCTTATTTATTTCCTATTTCTGTCTATAAATAGTAATCCTAACCCAAATAGGGGGAGATTGTTGGAACACCCTATTACTAATTTGGGTAAGGATCACTATGTTTGTCTTAGGAAACCAGGTTGACCTAGTTGTATAGTTGTAAAGATCAACATTAGAATGTATCTAGGGCTTAGAATTTTGGTTTGAGCTGCCCCCAGGACCATTCAAGGAATCAGACTTAAAGCTGAGGCAAAGACAATTATCATCGAGCTTAGGTCGACGAAACGTCGAACTCCGTTCGACGCTCTCTGAGCTCAACCTTGCTAAAGTCGTCGAGCTTCGGTCGACGTTCTTCGAGCTCAGGCCGACGATGATTCTTCTCTTATTCTTCAGGTCGCTGAGCTCGGTTCGACGATCTTCGAGCTCAGTTCGACGTTTTCTGTCTGTTTGATCTTTTTCATCTCTGAGCTCAGTTCGATGATCGTAGAGCTCAGATCGACGATTTTCTAATAGATCGACGTTTTAAAGGATTCAAAAGCTGTCAGTCTTTGGAATATTTTTGAATTCTCTCAGCATTTATGACAAGAAGATCTGCCAGCCGTTTTTCTTTATTCTAGAGCAAGTTTCAAGGAATTATTCAGAGAATGTTTTATTGGACTTTCCTCTAGAAGACAAAAACTTTTATGGAAGACATTTATGACTGCCAACGGCTATCTTTGTCAAGAAATTCTTCAGAAAATTAGATCCTTCTTTTTGTCTTAAGTCATATAGATACACAAGATAGAACACATAGCAGGAGAACAAGAGATTAACAGTGACAGATAACAAGTGATCAATTCTGAAGAATCAGTAGAACAATCTCTTTGCTTACTGAAAAGTGGTCATAGCTTCATCATCAAGAACTCCAGACACCAAATATTTCAGCATCTGCTGGAATCATCTTCTGCTGGAGATCTGAAGCCTCTGAAGACCTATCACCCTGAAGCAAAGCTCTCACTCCTGAACTATTCTATATCTCAGGGGGAGCTTTGACATCATCAACAATCCACTAGTCTTCTCTCATTTGATTTGAGAACAGAGAAGACAACATCAACCTGTTTACTTTTTCTTTTCCTGCTGTAAAAGGGTTATCAAGACTCCCTTCAAAAGTTTTGAGTGTGGTTCTGAGAGCCTTATCAAAACTCAGTGGTGGCAAGACACCTTATCAAAAAAATCTAGTTTTGGTTTTTGAGCACCTTATCAAAAGCTCATTGGTGTCAGGACACCTGATCAACTCATCCTGAGTGGATTCCTACCAAGGGTGGTAGAAGAGTGGATGTACCCAGGCTTTTGGGGAACCACTATAATTTCCTTGTGTCTTCTGGCTTGCTTGTGTGATTGTTTTGCTGTGTGCTGTGCTCTTTATTTCTTTGTTTTTTAATTCATTACTGGCACTCTACACTATAATATAAATTGAATTTTATATGTGCTGATTATTTCAAAACTGTGAAATTAATTTAAATAAACTATATTCACCCCCCCCCCTCTAGAGTTGAGATAGATCTTGCTCTCACTTTCACTTTTCTTCTTCAGATAGAGCCATCAGCCCTTTACAACAATACTCTTCCACTCCATTTATGGAGTCCAACATCTGTAGGAATTCTAGTTCCCTAGAATCTTCTTCTGTTGAGAAAAGTCCAACATATGCTTCAGCCTCTTCTTCTCCAGATTCTGATGATGAAGAGTATGTCCAACTCTTCTCTTTCTGAGCCATTAGAGACTTCTCCTTCTTTCCTTTGACCAGCTGCTTCTTCTTGTCCTTTGAATCCTTTCTTTTGTCAAGACAGTCAGCTATGACATGCCCAGATTTATTGCAGCAATAACACACAATCTTAGAATTAGATTGTTTACCAGGTTTAGAAGAATACCTGTCCTCCTTAGGTGTTTTCTTCTCCCTGTAGTATTCATCCTTGGAATAGGATGTACATGAAGGCCTGGTTCTCCAATTCTTTTTCTTCACGAACCTTTGGAATTGTCTTATGAAGGCAGCAAAGTCTTTATCAAATGTATGACTATCTGATGTACTTGTTTCAGGAACACCTTCTTCTGCTTCAGTACTCCTTCTAGGTGGAGAAGGAGATTTTCTCCTACCCTTCCTTGAGCCCTCAGCCTTGAAGGCTACTGACTTTTCTTTATGTTCAGATCTGCTGCCCTTCTCTTCCTCTTTCCTAGCAATAAGTTGCATTTCATATGAAAGCAGTTTTCCAAAAAGTGTAGGTGGTGGTGTGTCAGCCAGTTTGGCCACTTCCCTGATGACACATATCTTAGTGTCCCAAACCTTTGTTAGGGACCTAATAAACTTGTCATTCAGTTCATAAGTACTGAAGACTCTTCCATATGTCATCAATTCATTCAATATTCTGAAGAACTTTTTATAGCATTCAGCTATGCTGTTAGTTTTATTCTGCCTAAAGCTCTCATATTCCTGATTTAGCATAGACTTTCTGTCCTCTCTGACTTCTTCTATGCCTTCCATATAGACAATCAATGTATCCCACATTTCTTTGAAAGTTTTACAGTGCATAAGATTCTGGATGCATCATCTATGGCACTTACAATTATATTCTGAGCTTTTTTATCTAATGTAGCCAAGATGATTTTATCCTTAACCATCTCTGAATAACTCTTTGGAGTTTTAATGTTTGCGTCAAGAACTGAAACCTTCATTGGTATGAAGGGGCCTTCCTGTACTGTGATATAAATTCTTGTATCAGATGCTTCCATAAATATCCTGACCCTTTCTTTCCAAATTCCAAAAGATTCTTTCTTGTATATAAGCAATTTCATAGAACCAAACTCCTTTTGATTTTCACTTGAACCCATTCTTGTTATCTGTTATTAGCCTTGGAGAAATCCTCTAACTGTTAGGTCAAATTTTGAGGAACCTCCCTCTGATACCACTTGAAAGACTTTGTTTCAAGAGCCTAAACACCTAGAGGGGGTGAATAGGTTCTAATCTTTTTGAGTCTTTTTGATTTTAAGGCAAACAGATATTTGTAACTTCTTTTAGCACAGAATAATTCTATCTATAGAAATTAAATACAACACAGCAAACACCAGATCTATAGTGGTTCCCCAAGATATGGGTACATCCACTTTCCCCCTTCGCCTATCCAACAGATAACTGGATTCAGCCTAACTTCCTTCCACTGGCTCGGATCCGCAGATCTTACAAACTCAGAAC
Source organism: Platanthera zijinensis (assembly GCA_039513925.1). Taxonomy (NCBI): domain Eukaryota; kingdom Viridiplantae; phylum Streptophyta; class Magnoliopsida; order Asparagales; family Orchidaceae; genus Platanthera; species Platanthera zijinensis. The sequence goes on from CM077088.1 coordinate 1,617,545, forward strand.
CCAAAATGGTTCCTACACCTCAGACTTTACACAAGTCCTACCTAAGATTCTTCCCTGAATCCTACCTCAGGCCTAAGCCCTACCTCAGCCTTTATAATTAGGCTTACAACTCAGACTTTCCACAAGTCCTACCTCAGGCACACTGCCCTACCTTAGCCTTTATAATTTTAGGCTTACAATCTCAGATCTAACAATAGATCCTACAAGAATTTGTGAGTAATAAATATCTGAAAACTTCACCAGCTAGATTTCTCTGTTGATGTTGTCTTCTTGATCAGTTCTTGTATAGACTTATCCTTCTGATCCAACCTAACTTAGCTTTTAAGAGCTTCTTGATTAGGACAAATAAGGTGGATCTTCTCTTGAAGTTGATCTTCAGTCAGCTTATTCCTTATATTCAGATTGAACTCTGAATCTTTCTTGCAGAAAGGCCTTGATCTGTTAGAGTTCTTCTTTATGATCCAGAGATCTTTCTTCTCTTTTGTTATCATTTCTGATCTGGCTCTTATATAGAGCTTGCTCCATGGTTACCGGTTGATCCGGTTCATAACAGACTTCTAACAGTTCTGAAAGTTGTGTCAGACCGGTTAGTTATGACAGCTGTCAAGTCACCAGTCACGTCACCAGGTTCTTCCGTGTCTTTCCAACTCAGCACACAACACTCAGCGGACTGCTTCACATATGTCGACACATATAGGCTGTGTCGACACAAGTCTTCAAGGTGTCGACACAAATACTCCAAGTGTCGACTGTAAGACCCCCTTTTTTTTTCTTTTTCAAACCCGGGGTCTTAGGCCCAGAACCGCCGCTTTGCGGTGACTCCTTCACGTCCCGAAGGGTCATCACCACAAGGCGCCGATTCTGCCGGCCAATTTCGATCACAGAAAGTAGCACAATTATTGAAGTAAGAGCAATGCAGTCCACAATAATAAAAATCACATATATATAATAAAACTCCACGAAGGGAGTGTCCACAGAAACATCAGAGTACTATAAATACGGGCTTATGCCCGGTACAAAATGTCCTCACTACAAGTCTCTCATGCGGAAGCGAAACAGTAAACTACTCAAGGTCGAGACTCACGGTCCCGGCTGTGTGAACTCCGGAGCTAGACTGCCCCATCTCTAGGCGCACCGATCTCTGGGGCTGCTCTCCATGCTGGGCTCCACGATCCCCTAAATGATGCGGTTCGAAAACCGTTAGTCATAAAGACTAAGCCCTATCATCCCCTACCCCTTCCCCCATGGCTCCTAGGTACCGAGCGGAGAGGAAGAAAGGGAAGGACATGAAGGTGGAGATTAATCATGAACAGATGGCAGCGGAAACTAATCTAGCAAGTTGTGTTAGGTGAGCAGTTAATAAATTGTTATAATAGGTCTAGCAGTAAGAAAAGCAATTAAATGAATTTAAACCTTCACTTATGCGAGAACACATAAGCAAAAGGGATCTTTTGCAAGGCTCCCATCGTATAGAGTGTCCCATACCACTTATACGTTGGGGTGTCGGTTATCAAACAGCAATGGTTGTTATATATTGAAATTAACCTTTGATTTATAAACTTGCCCACACAAGCTTATAGACCAAGGGGTCGTTTTGCAGGTCCTAATGTATAAGCGTCCCATACCACTTATACTTTAGGTGTCAAGGTTTAATGAATCGATTATGCTATGACATGCTAGTGGGTATGATGAAACATGCAAGTGCAACTCACACACCCGACTCTGTGCACACAGACCTTAGTTCCCCCTTTCGGAGCCGTTACCTCCCAGGATACCTCCGTAGTGGCAGACGGAAGCGGTGGGTTGGGCCTCGCCCACCTCAAAACCAGTAAAAGCACCACTGGTCTGACCTATCGTACGCCTCAACGCTTGGTGCACTAAGCGGACGCCTGCGTACCCTTGCCGGCTGGCGCACCGGACTTCTGTTGGCGAAGTGCTAACCACCTCGCCGAGTCAACGATATCGGTGTCGGTGCAATCGAACTCCCCGATATCGAAAGACCCACCACCTTAACTTTCCTATCTTATGCACATGCAAGTTTAATCGCAAACAAACAGAACCGAGCCGAAGCTCCCCGGACCAAACGTCCGTCTCCAACCGACCCGAGCCGAAGCTCCCCGGACCATCCGTCCGTCTCCAAACCAACCGAGCCGAAGCTCCCCGGACCATCCGTTCGTCTCCAAACCAACCGAGCCGAAGCTCCCCGGACCATCCGTCCGTCTCCAAACCAACCGAGCCGAAGCTTTCATCATTCTTCCTGTGCCAACAGTGTTTGTGAAGAGTGCAACCCTAGTTACTAAGTTACTCTTGTCGGTTTATTATTACAGTTTACGTTAGCCCAGGACTGCCCCGGTATACCCCGTGAAGGGCTCTCAAGGGGCACTAGGAACCAAGACGGTGCATTACGGCCCGAAGTTCCCTTTCGCAAGGCACTTATTATTATTGGTTGTCTACCCTTTTACCCGATTTCCTTCTCGTATTACATTAGACTATCCTAGGGTGATTTTTAAACCTTCCACTCTTCGGGAAAAGCGATCTTTCGCCAAACCCGAGCACCTCTTAACTCTAGCTATCACCTCTACTCACTACTCTTAATATCTTCCTCAGATCATGTCCTATTGCATTTCACAATTTACTAAATGCAGACCTACCTAGGCTACATGTCGAACAGGTTATGAAATGATCCATTACTCATCCAAATGCCCTAAATTATTTACTGGAGACTTACCATGACATAAATGACCTAAGTCCAGAAAATGGATATTTTCCTAATTTATTTGGCATTTAAATAAATTCCTCGAAATCTCAGGGGCCACCAGTTTGAACATGAACTATCCTAATTATTCATGCAAGATGTCCAGCAAATTTATGATAATTAGTAGGCTATCTCAGAAGGCTAAATCCTAAGTATCATAATTTTCTATCATCAAAATTACCTGAAAAGCTATTTGGAAATAATCTCTAATTTCTATAGTTTATGAATCAAGTACAGAAAACATTCTTCCAAAAATTCTAAATAATTTATGACATGAAGATTATGGCCTAAAATTTGCACTGACTAAGTCTCATAATTTTCCAGCAAGTGTTCTATCCATAATAATTTTTTTAAACATAAAAGCCCTTTCTATCATTTGTGAATAAAGTACTAGATTTACTCAACATAAAATTCTATAAAATTCAGGGATCAATGTTTCTACTAGTCAAGATCTAAATCCAGAATTTTAACTGATTATAATTAATGTAAAGCCTCCAAATAATTGAAACAATAAATTGGGCTAATAATTCTTTAACACATGAAGTATAATATATATTAATCATAAAATTCCAGAAAAATTACCACAAGTCTAATACATCCTAAAACTCTCCTCCTCCCGAGTTTCATAATTTTGGATTAGATTTAGTGCTTAAAATAATTAAATTACATGTTTATCCTATTCCAAAATCTCAACTTTCGAGGTACCTAACTACCTCCAATTCCTTCACTATTTCAACCAGAGGGTTTTCATCATATCCTCCCCCTCTCCTCTAAATTTCAAGGGCATACAAGAGCTTTTGCTCCTATGTCCTTCACAAACCTCAACTCCCACCCGTCGGAGTTGAGCCAATCTCTTAGGGTAAAATCCACCCTAAGCCACACCATGTTTCCCAAGAGGGTAGACATAGACTCAACAAATCAGTGGCCAACAACTTCAGCCTCTTTTGAGGAGATTTGTCCACCCATCTCCAATTGTACTTTTCCCCAAAGTACCCCTCACCAAGACCTATCTAGGACTTGATAATTCCCTATTCAAAACTCGACCAACCGAGTTGAAATTTCGTACAGATCTTAATATTGATGCCAGCGACCACCACCAAAATTTGGGGGAGTTTGGGCTTAATTTCATCTCCTAATTAATTTTATATTGTTTATTAAATTTTTACAAAAACTTTAGGCAAAAGTTCTCCAAAAATTCTCATTTTTTGGACAGCCTCTCGATATACATATTATAGACCTCCAGTCCAAATTTCAAGTCATTTGGACATGTTATGAACCGTGGGCAACCATTTTAATTTCTGGTTAGCCTAGGTCTTGATCCCACCAAAATGAGTGCTGTGTTCAAACCACTCACCCAAATTGTATAAAATCAATTTTAAATTAAAGTAGACCCCGAGGGCTACAACTTTTGTGACTGGTCATTTTTCCTAAATCGGCCTCTAAGTGCTTCGTTTTGCAGCCTCAAAAATACATTCAAATGACCTATTTTTCCATTGTAATATATAATAATCTATGTATTAAAATATTAATTCTACTGTTCATCTTCTTCAGAACCCGAAACTAGAACCAGGAAGCCATTTTTCCTGTAACGTTTCCGTGATCCGTTGCCGGCCGTCCGGTCACTTCCCTGGCCAGCCACCACCACCACCACCTCCGTTGAGGCGATGGCTAGCGGTCGGCGGTGGTTTGGCCGCCGGAGGTGGCGGTTTCCGGCGAACTCAAAAATACCATTTTCATGGTTTTCCCATGAAAACGAGAGACGGGTCCGGCTCCGTTGAGCGCGAACCTATTTTCTAAGAATCCTAAGATCTACCCATGAAAAGAAGGAGCAGAGGAGGACCTTGTTCGCGGTTTGAAGGCGAGAAGAGCGTCGGGGTGCCATGGCGCGGTGGTGGCGTTTGCTGAACTTCTCCTACAGCAAGAACAAAGGTCTGTTCTGATTACTTGAGCGTGTAACCTTCTCCTCTTGTCCAGGTGGGCTTTTATAACTCAGGAAGTGGGAAGGTGAATGGGTAAAACCATTATGGCCATGAAGTTTCCCCCTTAATGTTTCGGTTACGGTGAAGGGATAAGAAACGGCGGAACTGAACAGGTGTGTCCAGCTGGCGGTTTTCTATTGGACCACCTTTTCCTCATTTATTATAAAATTTCAGAAGGAAAACGGCCGGTAGTTACTCCTGGTGTAACTTCCCACACCAGCATTTAATACCACGCGTGTTGGAATAATTTCTGGTCCGAACCGTCGTTTCGGCCAATGTCACGGGCGTGACACATAGGTCACGGGCATGACAGGTCCGAATAGCCAATCCTGGGTTCGACGATCGTCGACCTGAGATCGACGATCGTCGATGGATGGTCACGGGCGTGACACCTCGGGTCACGGGCGTGACAGGCCCGAACAGCAGATTTTGGGTCGACGATCGTCGAATTGAGATCGACGATCGTCGAAGGCTGGTCACGCCCTAAGTCACGGGCGTGACACCTCGGGTCACGGGCGTGACATGCCCGAACGGCAAGTTTCGAGGTCGACGATCGTCGAATTGAGATCGACGATCGTCGATGGGGGTCACGCCCTAGGTCACGGGTGTGACACTCATGTCACGGGCGTGACATGCCCGGGGCGCAAGCTCGACGATCGTCTCACGGCGATCGACGATCGTCGATGGGGTCACGCTCATAGTCACGGGCGTGACACCTTGGTCACGGGCGTGACGTGCCCAGACAGCACGTTCGACGATCGTCTCGTGGAGATCGACGATCGTCGAAGTAGTCACGCCCAAGTCACGGGCGTGATGGGTCGGTCACGGGCGTGACCAACCCTTGACCCGAAAACTCAATCGATTTATTTTCACTTTTTGTGCTCCCTGGGGTTCTGACTCGACCAACCGACTCCTAGGGGTCTAGCCGGAAATGGGATGTTACAAATCCCAATAAACAAAACAAAAATTTCGTCCCCGAAATTGAGGTTGAGCCTATGGGGATTTCTATCGGAATAAATTAAACTTGTAACATCCCATACGATCTTTCTATTGGGTTCAGGCGACTGCTCGTCTGATAACGAAGACAATCTCCCCAATAAACAAAAGATTAGCCCCTACCTTTCTGATTAAGTGCGCATGCCTAGGTCCTGGATATTCCGTATCTAGTCTTAACATTCCAAAACAAGAAGGCAATCTATAGTATACCGAGAGGTGGTGAGATGTACCTGACTGAACAACTCCGGGTATCTTTGCCTCATCAGATCCTGCGGTTCCCAGGTGTGCTCCTCCTGACCGTGATTTCTCCACAGAACCTTGACTAAGGGGATCTTCTTGCGGCGCAAGATCCGCACTCCTTTATCATCGATCCGAACCGGCTCCAAGTGAACAGATCGGTCTGAAGCTACCGGCCCTTCTGTGGTCAAAATCCGCTGCTCCGGGCGTAGTAGAGCCCTTCTCAGCGAAGAGATGTGGAAGACGTCGTGTAGAGCTGCCAGCTCCGGTGGCAACTCTAGCCTGTAGGCTAGGGGTCCGATCCGCTCCAGGATCCGGTAAGGGCCCATATACCTAGGGCTGAGTTTCTTCCTCCGACCGCGCACCCGTGAGACTCCGTGCATGGGTCGGATCTTCAAGAACACTCGATCCCCTACCCGAAACTCCACCTGACGATGCCGGGCGTCATAGTATTTGGCCTGTCTGCTCTGCGTCTCCAACATCCTATCTCTGATCAATCTCACCTGAGCCTCGGTATCTTCAACGAAATCCGATCCCAGCAGCTTCGGGTCCTCATCCTGAACCCAGGAAAGCGGGGTCCTACATTTCCTTCCATACAAGGCCTCATACGGCGCCATCCTGATGCTGGACTGGTAGCTATTATTGTAGGAGAACTCGACCAACGGTAACATCTTCTCCCACGGCTCCCCTCGGTCCAGTATACACAGTCGTAGTAGATCCTCCAACGTCCTGTTGGTGCGCTCTGTCTGCCCGTCCGTCTGAGGGTGGAAGGCCGTGCTAAAAGTCAACCGAGTGCCCAAATATGCCTGCACTGACCGCCACTCCCTGGATGTAAACCGTCCATCGCGGTCCGACACTATCGTCCGGGGCACACCATGATATCGGACATACTGCTCCACAAACTTCCGTACCAGCACTCCCACCGAGTCATCCTTCTTGATCGGTACAAAGCGGGCCACCTTCGTCAAACGATCGACAATCACCCAAATCGAGTCGTTCCCTGTCCGAGACCGGGGAAGACCAAGTATAAAATCCATCGCTATGTCGTCAAACTTCCACTCCGGCACCGGGAGTGGCTGCAACAGTCCTGCAGGGTTCCTGCACTCCGCCTTCACCAACTGACACGCCTCGCAATGGGTCACGAAGTACGTAATATCTTTCTTCATGCCCGGCCAAAACATCGTCCTCTTCAGATCAGCGGTCATCTTTGTGATCCCCGGGAGCACGGAGTACCGGCTGCAATGCGCCTCTGTCAGAATATCCTCTCGGATCTGGCCTCCTGCGGGTATATATACTCTGCCTCTGAAGTGGAGCAAACCATCTCTCAGGGAATAATCACTTGTCGAACCTTCCTCCAAAGCTCGGAACATCGGCTCTGCCCACGCATCTGTCCTCTGTCCGTCCCGAATGCGATCCCGAATATCGTCTATGGCCACTATCGATGCCAGATACTCCCTATACAGATCTAGGTCATCCTCGGACACTAGGGATATCTGCATGTCTCTGAATGACTGGACCAGCTCCATAGACATAACCTGGGGCCCAGCTTCGGAAGTGGCCGCTCTCCGGCTCAACGCGTCGGCCACCACGTTTGCCTTCCCTGGGTGGTAGTGCATCTCATACTGATAATCTGCTAAGAACTCCACCCAACGCCTCTACCTGATATTCAGCTCCTTCTGAGTGTCCACGTATTTCAAGTTCTTGTGATCGGAGAAGATATCGCAGTGGACTCCATAAAGGTAATGACGCCAGACCTTAAGAGCAAAAACGACCGCTCCCATCTCGAGGTCGTGCACCGGGTAGTTCCTCTCATGGGTCTTCAGCTGGCGGGAGGCATATGCTATGACATGTCCGTTCTGCATCAGCACCGCTCCCATCCCTTGGTATGATGCGTCGGTATACACCTGGAATCCCTCCTTTCCGGATGGAAGGGCCAGAATAGGGGCAGAGATGAGTCGGTCCTTCAGCTCCTGGAAAGCCGCCTGGCACTGCGGGGTCCAAACAAAAGGTGCCTCCTTCTTTGTCAAAGATGTGAGGGGGAGGGCAATCCGAGAGAACCCCTCCACGAACTTCCGGTAGTAACCGGCAAGTCCCAAGAAACTGCGTACATCAGTGGCTGTCCTCAGCTGCGGCCAATCGCGAACTGCCCGAATCTTTGCTGGATCTACTGATAACCCGGCTCCGCTGATGATGTGGCCTAGGAAAGCCACCTCCTTCAACCAGAACTGACACTTGCTGAATTTTGCATAAAGACGATGCTCCCGTAACCTCTCCAAGGTCAGTGCCAGATGCCGTGTGTGCTCCTCCTCCGTCCTAGAGTAGATCAGGATGTCGTCTATGAACACTATGACGAACACATCCAAGTAAGCCTCGAAAACCCTGTTCATGAGACTCATGAACGCCGACGGAGCATTCGTGAGCCCAAAGGGCATCACGGTGAACTCATACAGGCCATATCTGCTACTAAAGGCCGTCTTCGGGATATCCTCCTCCTGGATCCGCAGCTGGTAGTATCCTGATCTCAAGTCCAGCTTCGAAAAATAATGGGCCCCCTCCAGCTGGTCGAATAATTCGTCTATCCGTGGGAGCGGATAGGTATTCCGGACGGTCAGCCTGTTTAGTGCTCGATAATCGATGCACAGGCGGAGTGTCCCATCCTTCTTCTTCACGAACAGGACCGGAGCTCTGATAATACGTTTTGTAGCCTAAACTATTATCGTATTTTATATTTTATATTGTACAAATTATGTCTATTATTAGTTTATTTTTATCCTTTTTATGTAAATTTTATTGCCACTAACTTTTTCCTGTATTTTTGCAGGTTTTCCGAAAAATTGCCAAAATGGCCTGTCACGCCCCCTGTCACGCCCTCCCTGGGCGTGACCTAGGGCGTGTCACCCGATCCCGAGGACTTCTGCTGGAAGCGACAGATAACGAACAAAACCGCTGTCACGCCCCCCTGTCACGCCCTCCCCGGGCGTGACCATGGGCGTGTCGCCCTCTGCCGCAAAGCCTGCCGCCACATTAAATGCCATTCCGCCACAGCACGCAAACAGTACTGTCACGCCCCCCTGTCACGGGCGTGACCTGGGGCGTGACATCAACTTTTCGCCGACTGACGGATTTCCGACCAATGATTTGGACATGACATGCCTGTCACGCCCCCCTGTCACGGGCGTGACCTAGGGCGTGACCACCGACGTACCGAAGCAATCATCCCTCCCGCCAGAATCCAGAGCCCGAGGTCAACATAGTACTGTCACGCCCCCCTGACACGCCCCCCTAGGGCGTGTCGGAGGGCGTGACCGACCCGAGAAAAAATCTATAAATTGAGCCCCCCTCCTCCCCATTTCAGCAAGCTTTGGTTGAGTGGGGAGGTGCTGCCCTTTGTTTCTTGATCCTTTTTCATGCTTTTTCTCTCTCTCTCTCCCCCTCTCTTTGTACTTTTTGGTTAACCCTAGTTTAATCATAGTTTTGTGCTAGCTTTTAATGTAATTTTCTCCTTGCTTAATGCTTAATGTAGGGCTAGAATAGGGTTTAATTTTCATGCACTTGTAATTTCATTTTCATTAGTGTAACTTGCCCTTTTTCATTAATAAAATTGTTCTTCCTTTAGCTTGTGTTCTTCTTATGTTTTTCTACTCATCTCCCCCCCCCTCCACTCCATTATGATTAACTAATCCTCCTTGTACTCGATCTTGATGATCCGAGGTTAGAGCGATTATGTTATGATGTTTTAATTAATCTTTTCTTTTTAGGTTAGGGCCTTGAATTACTCTTGATTTATCACAGGTCGGAGGTATATTTTCGATATATACTCTCCGCCTTTGCTTTCATTCTGGGCTAGCCGAGAGGCCGAAAGAATGAAGTGAGCATTCAAGAGTAAAGGGAGTTGTACGCACCCCTCGAGAGAGGCAGACGTCCAAATCTCCCGGATTGGAGTAAAATCCAATAGTGGGGTTCACCGCGTAAAGCGAGTTTTAGGCCTCCGATTTAGACGAGAGTCGGTCGGACCTTCCTAAACTCAGTTGGGCACGACTTCGAGAGAAGCGTGTTCAAGCTTTAGGAACCTCCACGGTCAAGGACCTTTATCCTATTAAGTTTAGATTTTTATCGCATTTTCTTAATCGTCTTTAGCCGAGGTGAATCTTGATCGGGTGCATTTCCATTTCATATTGCTCTACCTTTTGTAGTAATCTCATATATTGTGCTCTTTAATTAACTGCGGTAATTTCCTTTCTAGCTTAGTTGTTTGCTTAATAGCGTAACTTAATTGCGGTAGTTCTCTTTTTAGTTTGCTTTAATTTCTCCATTGCGCTTAGATTTTCTAAAACCCTAGTTTTTTCCGTCGATAAGATAATAGCGTTCGTGTGAGTAAGCTTAGCCAACAGTTCCCGGATCTTAATACGACACTTGTGTCCCCTTGCTACAATTCGATAGGTATACTTGCCTCATCGGGTTGCTAGTTCGGTTGCGTTTATTTTCTTCGAACCCTAGCGCGCAACAAGCTCCCCATGGCGAGGAACTCGGTCTAACAAAACCTGCCTCAACTAATTCCTGCAACTGAGTCCGAAACTCTGCCAACTCCTTTGGGGCCATCCGATAAGGGGCCCTAGACGCCGGCTTGGCTCCCAGCACAAGCTGTATCTGAAAATCCTGCTCTCGGTGTGGAGGTAGTCCTGGCAGTTTCTCTGGAAAGATGTCAGCGAAATCTCGCACCACCGGGATGTCTGTCACCGACTCCTTAACCTCCGCCATCTCAAATAGAATCTGATAGACCTCCTCTCCCTGCAGATGGGCCTTGACGGCCTGTACCGAAGATAAGAGTATATGAGAGACAGGTCTTATACCTTCAATGGTAATGAAAGAGTCCCCGTGTCTCACGGTGATCCTCTTTGCCTGGCAGTCAATCTGGGCATAGTTCCAGTGCAGCCATACCATGCCCAGGATCAGGTCGTAGTCCGTCAGCTTCAAAATCGTCGCTGGAGCCTCGAACGCTTTTTCCACCAATCTCCGCCTCCATATTGCAGTGATCCGTGGTAAGGAGCTCAGATCCATCCGGTAGTCGCACCCTCATCCTCGAGCCTGTGAACCGCTCCACACCTTCCAGTCCTTCCACGAACGACTCCGACACAAAGGAGTGAGTAGCTCCAGTATCGAACAGCGTGCGGGCAGGCTTGCCGCTGATGAAGACTATACCTGGGGTGATTAGATATCTTAGGGTTCTATAATGAGTTTTTACTTTCCTTGCTATCAATCTAGTGCGATTCAAAGTTTTAACAACTTAAAGGGGAAATTCTATGAAAAACAAAGAAGCATTTCGGCATACCTGCGATGACCTGCTCCGGATTCCGCGGCTGTGCAAGGTCCAAGGCATATACCTGCTCTCTTCCCTGTCTACGATCTTCCCCCTGGTATCCTCGACCACGGCCGCGTCCTCGGCCACCATAATGCTGAGCTGGTGGGCCGCCCTGATGTGCTGGAGGTGGTGCCCCCCTCATGGGGCAGTTCCTCCGAATGTGCCCAATCTGATGACAAAAGTAGCACTCTGGGGGATACGCCATTCCCCCGGGTCTCGGCATCTCCTGCATCCGAAGGGGTGGAGGGGCCAATACCACCTGTTCCCTCGGCTCCGGCCTCACGTCCTGACGGGGCTGGTCCTCTGTCCTCCTCCCCTCTGGTACAGCACCCCGCCGCTGGTCATTCCTTCCTCTTCGTCCTGATCCTCTGCTGGCCGTTTCCGGCCCCGGGTGGTGTGCCAATCTGCCTCAATCCTTTTGGCCATCTCCAAAATCCGGGAGATGGGCCCGTCAGATACAAACAAGAGGGCCTCCCTCAAGTCCTCACGTAGGCCCTTGTAGAACCTCCTGATATACCCTGCCTCGTCCAGCTGGTAGGAATCTGCGTATCGAGCCAGATGGTCAAACTCTCGATGGTACTCCACCACGGTCCGGGTACCCTGCTTCAGCTGTAAGAACCGCTCCTCCAAATCATCCCAAGCTGACTGCGGAACAAAATGCTCCAGCAGTGCGGCCCTGAACTCCTCCCAAGTAACCTCCGCAACCTCCCTATCAGCAAAGGTCGTGTCCAACAGCGTCTTCCACCACCTCTTTGCATGGGACTCCAGGCAGGAGACAACCAGAGCCACCCTCTCCTCCCATGGACACCGAATCCCGGTCAGCATCTCGTACATGATATCTAGCCACTCCTCCGTCCGAACAGCCGACTCTGTCCCCAAATAGGATGGGGGAGCCAGTCCTCGGAAGATGCTTAGCCAGTTGGCCCCCGGATTTGGCTGCGGGGCCGGAACCTGCTGGGCCCTGAAGGCCTCCAGAATGGCAGTCAGGGTCTGTCCCATGTCTGACTGAAGGAAAGGAGTGGGGGCCGGTGGGGGTGGTGCAACATCCTGAGCCTGTTGAACTCCACCTTGTGGCGTAGTCCGTGCTGGAGGCTGCGTAACAAAAACACACGCTGAGAAAACGTTCAAATATTACATAAAGGTGGACAATTTATATGTGATCCCCATATGGGCACACCACTGCTTCCGCTGCTTAGTTTTTCCCCAAACTAAACTCGAGCGGGGGTGACCTAGGGTTTGTGGACTGCTACTTCCGTCTGATCGTTGTTTAGCTCTGATACCACTTGTAAGACCCCCTTTTTTTTTCTTTTTCAAACCCGGGGTCTTAGGCCCAGAACCGCCGCTTTGCGGTGACTCCTTCACGTCCCGAAGGGTCATCACCACAAGGCGCCGATTCTGCCGGCCAATTTCGATCACAGAAAGTAGCACAATTATTGAAGTAAGAGCAATGCAGTCCACAATAATAAAAAATCACATATATATAATAAAACTCCACGAAGGGAGTGTCCACAGAAACATCAGAGTACTATAAATACGGGCTTATGCCCGGTACAAAATGTCCTCACTACAAGTCTCTCATGCGGAAGCGAAACAGTAAACTACTCAAGGTCGAGACTCACGGTCCCGGCTGTGTGAACTCTGGAGCTAGACTGCCCCATCTCTAGGCGCACCGATCTCTGGGGCTGCTCCTCCATGCTGGGCTCCACGATCCCCTAAATGATGCGGTTCGAAAACCGTTAGTCATAAAGACTAAGCCCTATCATCCCCTACCCCTTCCCCCATGGCTCCTAGGTACCGAGCGGAGAGGAAGAAAGGGAAGGACATGAAGGTGGAGATTAATCATGAACAGATGGCAGCGGAAACTAATCTAGCAAGTTGTGTTAGGTGAGCAGTTAATAAATTGTTATAATAGGTCTAGCAGTAAGAAAAGCAATTAAATGAATTTAAACCTTCACTTATGCGAGAACACATAAGCAAAAGGGATCTTTTACAAGGCTCCCATCGTATAGAGTGTCCCATACCACTTATACGTTGGGGTGTCGGTTATCAAACAGCAATGGTTGTTATATATTGAAATTAACCTTTGATTTATAAACTTGCCCACACAAGCTTATAGACCAAGGGGTCGTTTTGCAGGTCCTAATGTATAAGCGTCCCATACCACTTATACTTTAGGTGTCAAGGTTTAATGAATCGATTATGCTATGACATGCTAGTGGGTATGATGAAACATGCAAGTGCAACTCACACACCCGACTCTGTGCACACAGACCTTAGTTCCCCCTTTCGGAGCCGTTACCTCCCAGGATACCTCCGTAGTGGCAGACGGAAGCGGTGGGTTGGGCCTCGCCCACCTCAAAACCAGTAAAAGCACCACTGGTCTGACCTATCGTACGCCTCAACGCTTGGTGCACTAAGCGGACGCCTGCGTACTCTTGCCGGCTGGCGCACCGGACTTCTGTTGGCGAAGTGCTAACCACCTCGCCGAGTCAACGATATCGGTGTCGGTGCAATCGAACTCCCCGATATCGAAAGACCCACCACCTTAACTTTCCTATCTTATGCACATGCAAGTTTAATCGCAAACAAACAGAACCGAGCCGAAGCTCCCCGGACCAAACGTCCGTCTCCAACCGACCGAGCCGAAGCTCCCCGGACCATCCGTCCGTCTCCAAACCAACCGAGCCGAAGCTCCCCGGACCATCCGTCCGTCTCCAAACCAACCGAGCCGAAGCTCCCCGGACCATCCGTCCGTCTCCAAACCAACCGAGCCGAAGCTCTCATCATTCTTCCTGTGCCAACAGTGTTTGTGAAGAGTGCAACCCTAGTTACTAAGTTACTCTTGTCGATTTATTATTACAGTTTACGTTAGCCCAGGACTGCCCCCGGTATACCCCGTGAAGGGCTCTCAAGGGGCACTAGGAACCAAGACGGTGCATTACGGCCCGAAGTTCCCTTTCGCAAGGCACTTATTATTATTGGTTGTCTACCCTTTTACCCGATTTCCTTCTCGTATTACATTAGACTATCCTAGGGTGATTTTTAAACCTTCCACTCTTCGGGAAAAGCGATCTTTCGCCAAACCCGAGCACCTCTTAACTCTAGCTATCACCTCTACTCACTACTCTTAATATCTTCCTCAGATCATGTCCTATTGCATTTCACAATTTACTAAATGCAGACCTACCTAGGCTACATGTCGAACCGGTTATGAAATGATCCATTACTCATCCAAATGCCCTAAATTATTTACTGGAGACTTACCATGACATAAATGACCTAAGTCCAGAAAATGGAAATTTTCCTAATTTATTTGGCATTTAAATAAATTCCTCGAAATCTCAGGGGCCACCGGTTTGAACATGAACTATCCTAATTATTCATGCAAGATGTCCAGCAAATTTATGATAATTAGTAGGCTATCTCAGAAGGCTAAATCCTAAGTATCATAATTTTCTATCATCAAAATGACCTGAAAAGCTATTTGGAAATAATCTCTAATTTCTATAGTTTATGAATCAAGTACAGAAAACATTCTTCCAAAAATTCTAAATAATTTATGACATGAAGATTATGGCCTAAAATTTGCACTTGCTAAGTCTCATAATTTTCCAGCAAGTGTTCTATCCATAATAATTTTTTAAACATAAAAGCCCTTTCTATCATTTGTGAATAAAGTACTAGATTTACTCAACATAAAATTCTATAAAAATTCAGGGATCAATGTTCTACTAGTCAATATCTAAATCCAGAATTTTAACTGATTATAATTAATGTAAAGCCTCCAAATAATTGAAACAATAAATTGGGCTAATAATTCTTTAACACATGAAGTATAATATATATTAATCATAAAATTCCAGAAAAATTACCACAAGTCTAATACATCCTAAAACTCCCTCCTCCCGAGTTTCATAATTTTTGGATTAGATTTAGTGCTTAAAATAATTAAATTACATGTTTATCCTATTCTAAAATCTCAACTTTCGAGGTACCTAACTACCTCCAATTCCTTCACTATTTCAACCAGAGGGTTTTCATAATATCCTCCCCCTCTCCTCCAAATTTCAAGGGCATACAAGAGCTTTTGCTCCTATGTCCTTCACAAACCTCAACTCCCACCCGTCGGAGTTGAGCCAATCTCTTAGGGTAAAATCCACCCTAAGCCACACCATGTTTCCCAAGAGGGTAGACATAGACTCAACAAATCAGTGGCCAACAACTTCAGCCTCTTTTGAGGAGATTTGTCCACCCATCTCCAATTGTACTTTTCCCCAAAGTACCCCTCACCAAGACCTATCTAGGACTTGATAATTCCCTATTCAAAACTCGACCAACCGAGTTGAAATTTCGTACAGATCTTAATATTGATGCCAGGGACCACCACCCAAAATTTGGGGGAGTTTGGGCTTAATTTCATCTCCTAATTAATTTTATATTATTTATTAAATTTTTACAAAAACTTTAGGCAAAAGTTCTCCAAAAATTCTCATTTTTGGACAGCCTCTCGATGTTCATATTATAGACCTCCAGTCCAAATTTCAAGTCATTTGGACATGTTATGAACCGTGGGCAACCATTTTAATTTCTGGTTAGCCTAGGTCTTGATCCCACCAAAATGAGTGCTGTGTTCAAACCACTCACCCAAATTGTATAAAATCAATTTTAAATTAAAGTAGACCCCGAGGGCTACAACTTTTGTGACTGGTCATTTTTCCTAAATCGGCCTCTAAGTGCTTCGTTTTGCAGCCTCAAAAATACATTCAAATGACCTATTTTTCCATTGTAATATATAATAATCTATGTATTAAAATATTAATTCTACTGTTCATCTTCTTCAGAACCCGAAACTAGAACCAGGAAGCCATTTTTCTTGTAACGTTTCCGTGATCCGTTGCCGGCCGTCCGGTCACTTCCCTGGCCAGCACCACCACCACCACCTCCGTTGAGGCGATGGCTAGCGGTCGGCGGTGGTTTGGCCGCCGGAGGTGGCGGTTTCCGGCGAACTCAAAAATACCATTTTCATGGTTTTCCCATGAAAACGGGAGACGGGTCCGGCTCCGTTGAGCGCGAACCTATTTTCTAAGAATCCTAAGATCTACCCATGAAAGAAGGAGCAGAGGAGGACCTTGTTCGCGGTTTGAAGGCGAGAAGAGCGTCGGGGTGCCATGGCGCGGTGGTGGCGTTTGCTGAACTTCTCCTACAGCAAGAACAAAGGTCTGTTCTGATTACTTGAGCGTGTAACCTTCTCCTCTTGTCCAGGTGGGCTTTTATAACTCAGGAAGTGGGAAGGTGAATGGGTAAAACCATTATGGCCATGAAGTTTCCCCCTTAACGTTTTCGGTTACGGTGAAGGGATAAGAAACGGCGGAACTGAACAGGTGTGTCCAGCTGGCGGTTTTCTATTGGACCACCTTTTCCTCATTTATTATAAAATTTCAGAAGGAAAACGGCCGGTAGTTACTCCTGGTGTAACTTCCCACACCAGCATTTAATACCACGCGTGTTGGAATAATTTCGGGTCCGAACCGTCGTTTCGGCCAATGTCACGGGCGTGACACATAGGTCACGGGCGTGACAGGTCCGAATAGCCAATCCTGGGTTCGACGATCGTCGACCTGAGATCGACGATCGTCGATGGATGGTCACGGGCGTGACACCTCGGGTCACGGGCGTGACAGGCCCGAACAGCAGATTTTGGGTCGACGATCGTCGAATTGAGATCGACGATCGTCGAAAGCTGGTCACGCCCTAAGTCACGGGCGTGACACCTCGGGTCACGGGCGTGACATGCCCAAACGGCAAGTTTCGAGGTCGACGATCGTCGAATTGAGATCGACGATCGTCGATGGGGTCACGCCCTAGGTCACGGGCGTGACACTCATGTCACGGGCGTGACATGCCCGGGGCGCAAGCTCGACGATCGTCTCACGGCGATCGACGATCGTCGATGGGGTCACGCTCATAGTCACGGGCGTGACACCTTGGTCACGGGCGTGACGTGCCCAGACAGCACGTTCGACGATCGTCTCGTGGAGATCGACGATCGTCGAAGTAGTCACGCCCAAGTCACGGGCGTGACGGGTCGGTCACGGGCGTGACCAACCCTTGACCCGAAAACTCAATCGATTTATTTTCACTTTTTGTGCTCCCTGGGGTTCTGACTCGACCAACCGACTCCTAGGGGTCTAGCCGGAAATGGGATGTTACATCGACACAGCCATAATTCTGCTTCTTGACACTACTTTTTGTTGTATGTGTCGACACAAGTCTTGTGTGTCGACACAACAGCTTCTTGTCTCGACATTTCTGTTGCAGACAGATGGCGTTGAGTATTTGTCAAATAGCATTGAGTGTGTGTTGACACAAGTCCTGTGTGTCGACACAATTAGTTCTGAACTCGACACAGCCTCTTGAGAGTTGGTGTGTTGACACAAGTCCTGTATGTCGACACAATTACTTCAGGTGTCAACACAGCTCCTGAGTGTCGACTCATCTTCTGTTTTAAGTGTCGACAAGTTTCTATTTTAAGTTGTCGACGCAATTCTGGATGTCGACACAACTGTTTCTTTAGGTGTCGACATAGCTTTGAGTGTCGACACAACTTCTTTATAAGTGTCGACACATTTTGCCAGTGTGTCGACACAGCTTTCCTGAGTGTCGACATAGCAGCTGGGTGTCAACATAGCTTCTTCATAACTGTCGACACATTTCGCCAGTGTGTCGACACATCTTGCCTGAGTGTCGACACAGTCTCCTTGAGTGTCGACACAGTTTCTTCACAAGTTTCGTCACTTGTACTTAGAAAATTTTCCTTCAAATTTTTAAACCTGCACAATGAAACTCAAACTTCTATCAAATACACATTGATGCATATCACAGACTAAGTTATGGCTTCTCCAAATCTAGTACACATTTTCCAATGTACCCAACATTAGTCGAGCTGAGCACGACGATCGTCGACCGGAGTTCGACAAACGCAGATCTCCTTTTTATTAAGTCTTGAATCTTCAAGTCTTGATTCTCTAGCAGTGTTGGAGGCTGGTCCTTTCTACTGTTGACTCAAGAAATTGACCTAGACTCTAGAACACAACTATGACCCTGATCTATACATGTTGGGTCATATCCTAAGAAGAGAACCTAGTCCAAATCACCTAGAGATTCCAACAATCTCCTCCTATTTGGGTGAGGTTACTTCAAACAAAAACATATAGAGACCACAATACAAAATGAAGTAAACATAGCATAAAATTGAGATAACTGATAGAATAAATAAGCTATCAGTACCTTTATAAAGCTATGCACTCAAATTGTTCACAATAAACATAAAAACAAAAAAAGTAAACAATCTAAATGCTCTTGTGAGAGTCAGAAGACTTAGCAAATTTGATTGTCCTATTTGGATCTTGAGCTTGTCTCAAAGTCATGGTCATGTCAGCATCTCCAAGAGTCTTTTGAGAGGTGGTTATTGGAACCACAGCTTCAGGATGTAGATTCATGTATTCATCAGCATTGAACAATTTTCCCACTTGATATCTTTCAAACTCTTTCTTCCTGTAGCTTGACATAGTTGAGAACTGAGAGGAATCTTGACCTTTTTCTCTAGCTTACCTGATCTCATATAGAGCCACAGATTCTTTGAATTTAGCCATTCTGGTGGTTGGACTAGTTTCAGGATCATAGGCTTGAATTTGAGGTCCTTCAGGGCTGTTAGCTTTGCTAGGAGATGGAGGAGGAGAGAATGTTGGCTAGGGAGCAGACTGCTGAGCTTTGAATGAACTTCTAGAAGATGACTGATGTTTATGTTGGTGCTGACTACCTCTAGAAGATTGAGATGGTCTTCCTTGACTCTGATAGGTTTTGGTAAGAATAGGCTTGGAAGAAGCACCTGAGCATTGAGATATGGTTCCTGAGGCACCTGCAGCTGGAGGAGGAGGAGGAGGAGGTTGATCCCTTTTGAACTTCTGTGGTGGAGGAGAATACCTTCTGCTTTTCTTTCTATTCTTTTGTTCATTTTTGGATTGCCACATCCAAGCTGGCATACCCTTATAAGGAGTTAAGTTGTGCAGAATATAATAGGGAGTGTCATTTGTTGGATTTATTTTTGGAGCAGGAGGAGGTGGAGCTTTCCTTTTCTTTGAGACTTTCTTTTTCATGGGTTCCTCATCAGAGTCATCATCATCCTCATAATCATCATCAGACTGTCCTTGAGGATTGTTATACAAGTCATCTATCTCTTTTAGTATATCCTTGGGGATTTCATTACTTATTGGAGTGGGAACAACTTCAGTATGAGCTACTTCAGCTTCCATAGCAATGTCCTGATTTATTAGATCATCCAGATTAAGGAGGGGGCTATCATCCATGATATAGGATGGCCCAGGAGAGCTAGATCTCTGTTCATACAATACATCTAGAGGAACTATCAAACTTTTCTTTACAGTATCTAATACTTCTGAGCTTACAGGGGAAGTGTAGCATACAATTTCTCTTGATGATGGAGTGGGGAAGGAGAGGCAGAAATGAATGTAAGATCCAAAGATTTTCATTAAAGTAGCTAGATTCACTTTATATTTGATAAAGTAGACCCTTCCAGGAAGAACTTCTGGCAAGATGGTCCTTTGAGCATTGGATACTACAATATCTGTACATTGATTATATACATCTGTTACTGAGTTAGGTATCTCTGCATCATCTGTTTTCATATCATGTTCAAGAAAATTAAAGAAGTTCATTTCCATGTCTATGTCTATTCCTGCTGCTACTGCTGGTTCTGCTGCTTCTTATATAATTGCTGGTTCTGCTGTTGCTACTTCATCATCAAATATCTCCCCCTGCCTGGTTTCAGTAGATACTGAAGCCAGTCCCCCAGATGAAGAGAGGGTAGAGGTGAGGGCAAAGATTTGAGTAGAAAGAGATGAGATGGAGGCAGCAAGAGGGGAAATTGCTTCTGCTATGATGGTTTGGAGCAGGGGTTTAAGGAGTTCAAATAGTGGTTGGATGATTGAGGGATCCAAAGTTGTTGAGGCAGAGGTGTTGGTAGAAGATGATGGAAGGTGGATAGTTGTGTTGATGGTAGGTGCTGGTGGAGTAAGTGGAATTGAAGTGTTTGGAGGGGAGTTATGTTGAGGAGAAGGACTGTTTAGGGGGGATGATAACAGATTGAAAGATGGGAGATCGGCAAGATGAGATGGAAGTGGAGATTGGGGAGGTGTTGGTATTGATGTGTCATGCTGAGGGGAAGAAGGATTTGATGGTATATGTTTAGAATGAATTGGAGATGCTGGAGGTGTTGGGGTATGTATAAGAATTGTAGTGGAGGGTGTAGTTGGTTGGACTTGAGGTTGGGATGGAACTTGAAGGGCAGGAGGAGGTGGAGGGGTGGAGATAAGCCCTTCAGTGGGGTGGGGAGAGGCTGGTGCAGCCCTTGTATTTTAAGAAGTTTTAGAGGAGGACTTGCCCTTAGATGGCTTTGTGATAGTCCTCTCCCATCTGCCAAAGAGGGCAGATGAGAGCCTCTTAGTGGCATTAATGAATGTGGTCTGAGATACCAGCAGTTCATTAGCCTTGGCTTTCAGGAACAAGCCTAAGATTATTCCATAACAAACCTCCTTTTTGCTATTCTTTTTCCTGATTAAGTCAAACAGGATCTGTGCCCAGTTCACATTTTTCTTATTGACCAAAGAGGCCATAACCAGGAACTATTGCCTAGATATGTAGTCATGTGCTGTATGTTTAGCAAACAGCACCTTCCCAATGACATCTGCAAGAAATTTATATGCCGGGGAGAAATGTTTCTTAAGCAGTTTGTTAGGGTTTTCGCCGAAGTGACCCATAACAGTTAGCATGTCCTCATATTCCTTATCATCTATTTCTAGATCATCTTCTCCAGTATTCAGATTAGAAAGTTCAGAGAGAACGATGGGAGTAAGAATCACCTGATTTCCACTGATAGTCCCAGTCATTTCAGTATAAGTTGAGGATGAAGAACTAACCCATTCCTTGATTTCAATTATAGGTATCCCGATCCTTTTAATCATAAACTGCTTCAGTTTTTGTTCCTCGAATAGCTGTAGAATGTCTAGGAACACTTGATCGGACTATTCAAATGAATCGGACT
Organism: Platanthera zijinensis; assembly: GCA_039513925.1. Lineage (NCBI taxonomy): Eukaryota > Viridiplantae > Streptophyta > Magnoliopsida > Asparagales > Orchidaceae > Platanthera > Platanthera zijinensis. The sequence continues at coordinate 1,638,991 of CM077088.1, forward strand.
TCATGCCGGTTGATCCAGTAGCGGCCATTTGCGAAGTTAAGATTGAATGAGAGAGAGTGAGTACCGGCAAGAGAAATCACAAGATCAAGTGCAGGAGGGGAAATTCTGAGAGCGCGGGTGATAATACGTTTTGTATCCTAAACTATTATCGTATTTTCTATTTTATATTGTGCAAATTATGTCTATTATTAGTTTATTTTTATCATTTTTATGAAAATATTATTGTCACTGACTTTTTCTTGTCTTTTTGCAGGTTTCCAGAAAATTGGCCAAAATGACCTGTCACGCCCCCCTGTCACGCCCTCCCTGGGCGTGACCTAGGGCGTGTCACCCGATCCCGAGGACTCCTGCTGGAAGGGACAGGAAAACGGTCAAAACCGCTGTCACGCCCCACTGACACGCCCTCCCTGGGCGTGTCACCGGGCGTGTCTCCCTCTGCCGCAAAGCCTGCCGCAAAGCCTGCCGCCGCATTAAATGTCGTTCCGCCTCAGCACACAAACAGTACTGTCACACCCCATGTCACGCTCGTGACATGGACGTGACACCCTCCTTTTTCGGTGACTGACGGATTTCCGACCAATGATTTGGACATGACGTGCCTGTCACGCCCCCATGTCACGGGCGTGACCTAGGGTGTGACCACCGACGTACCGAAGCAATCATCCCTCCCGCCAGAATCCAGAGCCCGAGGTCAACATAGTACTGTCACGCCCCCTGACACGCCCCCCCTAGGGCGTGTCGGAGGGCGTGACCAACCCGAGAAAAAAATCAATAAATAGAGCCCCCCCCTCTTCATTTCAGCAAGCTTTGGTTGAGTGGGGGAGGTGCTGCCCCTTTGTTTCTTGATCCTTTTTCATGCTTTCTCTCTCTCTCTCTCCCCCTCTCTTTGTACTTTTTGTTTAACACTAGCTTAATTGTAGTTTGTCTTAGCTTTTATTGTAATTTTGCTCTTGCATAGTGCTACTTGTAGGGCTAGAATAGGATTTCAATTTCATGCACTTGTAATTTTAATTTTTCAATAGTGTAACTTGCCCCTTTTTATTAATAAAAGTGTTCTTGTTTAGCTTGTGTTCTTCTTATGCTTTTCTACACATCTCCCCCCTCCACTCCATTATGATTAACTAATCCTCCTTGTACTCGATCTTGATGATCCGAGGTTAGAGCGATTATGTTATGATGTTTTAATTAATCTTTTCCTTTTTAGGTTAGGGCCTTGAATTACTCTTGATTAATCACGGGTTGGAGGTATATTTTCGATATATACTCTCCGCCTTTGCTTTCATTCTGGGCTAGCCGAGAGGCCGAAAGAATGAAGTGATCATTCAAGAGTAAAGGGAGTTGTACGCACCCCCTCGAGAGAGGTAGACGTCCAAATCTCCCGGATTGGAGTAAAATCCAAAAGTGGGGTTCACCGTGTAAAGCGAGTTTTAGGCCTCCGATTTAGACGAGAGTCGGTCGGACCTTCCTAAACTCAGTTGGGCACGACTTCGAGAGAAGCATGTTCAAGCTTTAGGAACCTCCACGGTCAAGGACCCTTATCCTATTAAGTTTAGATTTTTATCGCATTTTCTTAATCGTCCTTAGCCGAGGTGAATCTTGCTCGGGTGCATTTCCATTTCATATTTTCTACCTTTCATTGTAATCTCTTATCTTATGCTCTTTAATTAACTGCAGTAGTTTCATTTCTAGCATAGTTCTTTACTTAACAGCTTTACTTAATTGCGGTGTTTCTCTTTCTAGTATAACTTTACTTTCTCCCTTGCACTTAGATTTTCTAAAACCCTAGTTTTTTCCGTCGATAAGATAATAGCGTTCGTGTGAGTAAGCATAGCCAACAGTTCCCGGATTTCAATACGACACTTGTGTCCCCTTGCTACAATTCGATAGGTATACATGCCTCATCAGGTTGCTAGTTTGGTTGTGTTTATTTTCTTTGAACCCTAGCGCTCAACAAGTTTTTGGCGTCGTTGCCAGGGAAAACCAACTTCCGTTGATATTTTGAAAACACGAACCTATTAATTTTATCTCTTCTCTTTCTCATCCTCTTTCTTTAAAATTTTTAAAAAGAAAAATCAAAAAAAATTTTATCACCGCTCTTAATAGAAACCAACCTCACAATTTTTCTACGCCACCTAATTCTCTCGAAAAGGGCAAAGGGCTTTAAGCGCCACTGTCTTGTCTAGTACCTTGCGAACCCTTCACGGGGTAGTCCTTGGGAAGTTCGGGAGTTAATCTATAAAAAAATCTATTTCAAAAAGAAAATAATTTCTAATCTTTTTTCTAGTTTATCCTTTTTCTCTTCCTCTTCTTCTTTTCCGTTCTTTTAGTGCATGACCCGCGGGAGTCCGTCGGTTATTTTGGACTTGGACCACGAAATTGAGCGTACTCTTCAGATAAGATCACGATTTCAAGGTCCTACTATCCAAGTGCCGGTTGAGGACTCCGAGTCATTTGCTACTTTAAGAATGGAAGAACCCAACGTAGATGAGGCCATGTAAAGGACTATGTCCTATTATGCACGACCGAACCTCGAGGGAAAAAAATCGAGTATAGTCTGCCCTGCTATAGCAAATAATAACTTTGAACTAAAGCCTAGCATAATTCAAATGGTGCAGCAATATGTGCAATTTGACGGACTTCAAGATGAAGATCCGAACGCACATATAGCTAGCTTTCTTGAAATTTGCGACACCTTCAAGATAAATGGTGTCACAAATGATGCGATCAGGCTGAGACTCTTCCCCTTCTCTCTAAGAACTAAAGCTAAGCAGTGGCTTAACACACTTCTGAAAAATAGCATAACCACTTGGAATGAATTAACTGGAAAATTTTTGGCGAAGTATTTTCCGCCAGCTAAAACTGCAAAACTTAGGAACGACATCTCTGCCTTCGGACAAATAGACTCTGAAACCCTTTACGAAACCTGGGAGAGATTTAAAGAATTATTAAGACGATGCCCACATCACGCGCTGCCTGTATGGTTACAAGTGCAGACATTTTATAACGGGCTAAATCAAAGCACGAAGCAAATGATAGACGCAGCTTCTGGCGGTACTTTAAATCATAAGACCCCGGAAGCCGCTCTTGAGCTTTTTGAGGACATGGCCATGAACACTTATCAGTGGAATGTGCCTAGGTCCCGCCCGAACAAGCCTGCAGGTATCTATGAAGTGGACAACGTCTCCCAGCTCGCTCTGCAAGTAGAAATCCTAAGCAAAAAGATAACGGAGATGACTGCTGCCTCCGCCCCTCAGGTATGGGAATCAGCAACCCCTACTCCAGAACATTTAGATTATGTTAATAATATGCCTAGAACTGCTTTTAATAATTTTTCTGCTGCGAATTTTCATCCGCCTGGTTTTAATTTTCCGAATAGTTATAACCCTGCTTTAAGAAATCATCCGAACTTTTCATGGAGTAATCCATCGAATGCGACGCGCCCACCCCCGCAAAATGATTTTTCTGCACCACCACCACCACCACCACTTCTTCAAAATTACCCAAAACCTCCAAGCTTGGAGGAATTACTTTCTAAATATATCACCACAAATGACGCTACCATAAGAACTTTAACCGGAAGCGTAAAAAGTTTAGAAAATCAGGTAGGACAGCTCGCGAAAATAATTTCTGAGCGACCCGCAGGGTCTCTTCCTTCCAATACCGAACCCAACCCGAGAGAGCAAGCGAAATCTATAACTCTTCGGAGTGGGAAGCAAGTCTCCGGTATGGTAAGTGAAGAGCCCGAGGCAAGCTCCGCTCCCGCCTCTAAAAATCAAAGCTCCGCTCCCGTTTTAAAAATTCTGCCATCTGCTGAAGAAGTAATCACTGCTATTTTAGAAAATAATCTCACTCCACCACCCATCTTCAAAAATAATTCAACACCTCCATACCCCTCTGAACTTAATAGACAACGTCAAGATGATCAGTACTCCCGCTTCTTAGAAATCTTCAAACAAATCCACATTAATCTTCCCTTCCACGAGGCTATTTCGCAGATGCCGAAATACGCCAAATATCTTAAAGACGTCCTCACAAACAAGAAGAAGTTAGAGAATCTTTCGCACGTCACGCTAAACGCCGAGTGCTCCGCCGTTTTAACAAACGGTTTGTCGAAGAAAATCAGTGACCCGGGTAGTTTCTCTATCCCGTGTGTCTTTGGTGATCTCTTTGTTAAACACGCGTTAGCCGACTTAGGCGCAAGTATAAACCTGATGCCCTTTTCGTTGTTCAAAAAGTTAGGGATTGGTAGCCTTAACCCCACGCGTATGAGTATCCAGCTAGCCGATAGATCCGTTAAGTACCCGTTAGGAATAGTGGAGGACGTTCTAGTGAAAGTCGACAAGTTAATCTTCCCGGTGGACTTTGTCATTTTGGACATCGAAGAAGACGTCGAGGTTCCCCTGATCCTTGGCCGACCCTTCCTTGCTACCTCCCGAGCCATCATTGACGTAAGCAATGGTAAGCTCTTTCTTCGAGTAGGCGACGACGAAGTCACATTTTCTATCACCCCTTCGATGAAGAACACCTTAGCGAACGATGACTCATGTTTTTTCGTTGACGCCGTGAGTGATGATTCTTCCTACTGCCTCTCCGACTTTGAAAAAGAATTTTCTACTTTTTGCTCCTCTTCTCTTACAACGGAATCACTGCAAGGAAGTGATGAATCTTCTTATTGTCTTTCTGAGTTTGAAAAAGAATTTTCTGATTTTTGTTCTTCCTATTTTCTTCCCACTGAATCACTACAAGAAGCCGTCTTAGCTGCTAGCCCCACCCCTTATTACGTTCCTTATAAAAAAGTTTATGAAGATATTATTTTTGAAAAAGAAAGAATCTCAAAATCCTCTTATAAAAAACCCCCTACCCTAGAACTTAAAGAACTTCCCGAACACCTTAAGTATGCTTTCTTAGAAAAAGACTCCAAGTTACCAGTTATCGTTTCGGCCTACCTCACGGATACGCAGAACGATAAACTTCTTCTAGTTCTACGTAAGCATCGCCGGGCTATTGCTTGGCAAATTTCTGATATCAAGGGCATAAGCCCATCTTTCTGTACCCATAAAATTTTAATGGAAGAAAATTCGCGTAACTCTATCCAACCTCAGCGCCGTATAAACCCAAACATGAAAGAAGTAGTTAAGGGTGAGGTTATGAAACTATTAGACGCAGGAATTATCTACCCTATTTCGGACAGTAAGTGGGTTAGCCCTGTTCAGGTAGTTCCAAAAAAGGGAGGGATAACCGTAGTTAGTAATGAGAATAATGAATTAATCCCGACGCGGACGGTGACGGGTTGGCGTATGTGCATAGATTACCGTAAGTTAAATGACGCCACCCGCAAGGACCACTTTCCTTTACCGTTTATCGACCAGATTTTAGAACGTCTCTCCGACCATAGCTTTTATTGTTTTCTCGATGGCCTCTCGGGGTACTTTCAAATACCCATCTCTCCCGAGGACCAAGAGAAAACTACGTTTACTTGTCCCTTCGGCACCTTCGCGTACCGAAGAATGCCGTTTGGATTATGCAATGCGCCAGCTACATTCCAGCAATGTATGCTCGCAATATTTGACAAGTACGTAGAAAGCATTATGGAGGTATTCATGGACGATTTCTCCGTGTTCGGCGATTCCTTCGATAGATGTTTAGAAAACCTCGAAAAAGTCTTAGAACGATGCGAAGAAACTAACCTTGCCCTAAATTGGGAAAAATGCCATTTTATGGTGAGGGAAGGGTTAGTTTTGGGTCATAAAATTTCTGCTAAAGGTATTGAGGTAGACGTTGCCAAGATAGAAGTTATTGAGAAGTTGCCGCCGCCTACAAACATAAAAGCTATAAGAAGTTTCCTAGGCCACGCTGGTTTTTATCGTCGTTTTATAAAGGACTTCTCCAAGATAACTAAGCCCCTCACCCATCTCTTAGAAAAAGACGCTCCATTCATTTTTGATGACTCTTGTATTTCTGCCTTTGAATTAATTAAAGAAAAGTTAATTAACGCACCGATTATGATAGCTCCGATGTGGGACCTTCCTTTCGAGATTATGTGCGATGCGAGTAGTTTTGCGGTGGGGGCCGTATTAGGTCAACGCATATCTAAGAACTTCCACCCCATCTATTACGCTAGTAAAACCCTCACATCTGCACAAGAAAATTACACCACAACCGAGAAGGAGCTCTTAGCTGTAGTATTTGCGTTTGATAAATTCCGCCCTTACATTACTCTTTCAAAAATCATTGTTTTTACGGACCACTCGGCCCTCAAGTACCTTCTTGCCAAAACGGATGCCAAGCCTCGCTTGATTCGCTGGGTCTTACTCCTCCAGGAGTTTGACTTAGAGATCCGTGATAAGCGAGGAGCCGAGAACTTGGCCGCCGACCATTTATCAAGATTAGATAACCCCTTTTTAGAAAAATTAAATGAAAAATTTTTTAATGATTATTTTCCTGATGAGAAGCTGCTTTTAGTTAACACATCTACTTCTCCTTTGTTCGCGCACATCGCCAACTATCTAGTGGCCCGGGTGCTCCCAAAAGAGTTCTCCTCTCAGCAAAAGAAGAAATTCTTTTCTGAGCTGAAGAACTACTTCTGGGAAGACCCGCATCTTTTCAGAATCTGTGCGGATCAAGTGATAAGGAGATGTGTTTCTTATGAGGAAGGAATCGATATTCTAAAACATTTGCATGAAGGCCCGACAGGTGGGCACTATCAAGCTGCTCGCACCGCTCATAAGGTGCTTTGCGCGGGTTTTTACTGGCCTAGCCTGTTTAAGGACGCGCAAGCCTTTGTGAGCAGGTGTGATAGTTGCCAACGGTCGGGCAACATCTCTAATAAAAATGAAATGCCGCATAATTATTTCTTAGAGTGCGAAATTTTCGACCTCTGGGGAATTGATTTTGTTGGCCCCCTTCCTTCTAGCTTCGGAAACAATATATTTTAGTTGCTGTTGATTATGTTTCACGATGGGCTGAGGCCCAAGCTCTTCCTACGAACGACTCCCGAGTTGTAGTCACGTTTCTAAAAAGATTATTTTCTAGATTCGGTACGCCACGCGCAATCGTTAGCGATAGGGGTTCCCATTTCTGTAACGCACAATTTTCAAAAATCCATACCAAATACGGCGTTACACATAAGCTTTCCACTGCCTACCACCCCCAAACTAACGGTCAAGTCGAAGTAGTTAATTGAGAAATAAAAAGAATATTAGAAAAGACTGTTTCAACTTCTAGAAAAGACTGGTCAACCAAACTTGACGATGCTTTATGGGCCTACCGAACAGCGTACAAAACCACCCTCGGATGTACGCCGTATCGGCTGGTCTATGGAAAATCGTGCCATCTGCCCGTAGAGTTAGAGCACCGCGCCTTTTGGGCCTTAAAATTTTTAAACTTTGATCCCCACTCAGTCGGTGACCTTCGAAAATTTCAACTAAATGAACTCGATGAGTGGCGCTCTTATGCTTATGAAAATAATAAACTTTATAAACAGCGGACGAAGCGTTTACACGATAAACACTTAAGGCACCCTAAAAACTTTAAGCCGGGCGACCAAGTCCTTTTATATAATTCTCGTTTACGTTTATTTCCGGGCGAATTAAAATCTCGTCATTCTGGCCCGTTTTCTATTTTAGAAGTATTTCCTTATGGAACTGTTTTAATTTCTCACCCTGATAAGGGTAATTTCAAAGTGAATGGTCAGTGTCATAAACTGTATTTCTCTGGTGATGATGATGTCAGTCCAAACATTATTAAGTTTCTGCTTCACGAACTCTAATCTTGAGCTTTTAATTTTTTGCTAAAGACAATTTTATTTCGGGACAACAATATTTTTGGACAAAATTATTTTTTTGATGCGTCGAGCTCAACGACGCTTTAACCAAAGGGCGCTCTTGGGAGGCAACCCAAGTTATCTTTTTCTGTTTTCTTTATTTTATAATTTTTGCCTCGGACAGCTCTGACAAGCAGAAGCTTCTGCGATCGCCTGCTCCAACATTACTGAATCTATCACGAAGTCCAAAGAAGACATTCGGAGGAGCGGCATCACTCAGTTTTCGCAGTAAATAAATCCGGGGAAGTACCTGTATTTCAATTCTGTCTTTCAATTCTGTACTTTATTTTTCTCTCCTTCTCCAGTCCCCTTCTTTAGCCATTGAGGACAATGTCTGTTTTAAGCTTGGGGGAGGATTTCCTCCTTCATTTTTGCTTAGTGTAAATAATTTTCTTTTTGTATATATTGTAAATATTTTAAAAAAAAATTATTTACATCTTAAAATTCCCAAAAAAAAAGAGAAAAAATTTCTAAAATTCCAAAAAAAAGAGAGAATATTTCTCAAAATTAAATTAAAAATATATATATATATGTGTTTTTGAATAGTTTAGACATTTTGATATTTCAATAGTACCCCTAGTTTTTGTTTTTGTTTTACTCAAAATCTCCTATAACCAACTTAGTTAATTATAATATTTCTAATCGTCCTTTTTAATTATGTTTCACAAGTAAAATGTTGGTCATGCTGTGTTTCTAATTCACGGTAGCTTGTTAAGGTGAAATATTTTTTCTAAAACTCGCATTTCTATTATGGTTTTTTGTTGTTTATTTCCTTTACTTTCTCAAAAATTCATCATCCACTATTTTCTTTTTTGTTTTTGAATAATTTTTGTAAAGTCAACTTTTGAATAACGTAGTAGATGTGAACGATCCAAGTCACCTATTATTTCTATTTTCAAGTTAATTTCATCAATCTTCTTTTATTATCTAGGACTCGCTTTTTGAAAATTTTCAAACCTTTGTTTTAAATAAATTCAAAAGCGTGAAAATGATTTAGGCCGTTTTTGTTTTCGTTTGAGCTTTTCTGCCAACCTAAAAACTTTTACCACTAGTTAGCCGTTTTGAGCCCTTTTTCCGATTTCATTTGATAGCTCCTCCCTTCATTTCAGTTTCACCAAAGCCAAAAATTTCCAACCTATCGAATCGCACTAGCCTTTTTGAGTTTCATAAATTATTTTGACGATTTTGATAGGGTATTTTGTGATTTTTGTGGGAGAAAGGTTTTCGAAAAAAAAAGTATGTTCGAAAGTGATGTTTATTTTTGTTTGGCCAACTCAAAAAGGAAATTAAAATATTTATGGCCTTTATTTTGAAAAAAAGAAAAAAAATGATGATGATGAAAAAGAAAAAGAAAAAAAATGTGTATATATTTTTAAGAAAGTTTTTGAAACTCTTTGCTTTGGTTTAGTGTGATTTTAAAACCTTCACGTTTATCTTTGAATTCCACTCCTAATCATTTTCCTAAACCAAACGTTTCTGTCCTATTTAAGTCCTTTTGATTCACGCTTTTTGATTTTTATTTAACAACTAAGAAAAGAAAAACAGTAAATCAGTTTTAGTTTTAGATTTAAACCTAGATTTTTGATAATTAAATTGATATAATTATAATGCGTTGCTTGGATCCAGTAACAACTCAATGCGTGTTTTTCATTTTCGTTGCTTTGCTTAAGTCCATTTAAAAAATCTCGATAAAATTTTGGATGATTTGTTTTTATTAAGTAAAGTTTATAAAATTTTTACCATACCTAAATAATTGTTTTAGACTTACATTTCACCTTTTCCCTACTAAGAATTTCGCATAGTACTTGTGTAGGCATAATTAGAACTTTTTGATTAGTCCTTTTTATAAATATCTAGTTTTTATATTTTTGCTTGGGGACAAGCAAAGCTTAAGCTTGGGGGAATTTGATAATACGTTTTGTATCCTAAACTATTATCGTATTTTCTATTTTATATTGTGCAAATTATGTATATTATTAGTTTATTTTTATCATTTTTATGAAAATATTATTGCCACTGACTTTTTCTTGTCTTTTTGCAGGTTTCCAGAAAATTGGCCAAAATGACCTGTCACGCCCCCCTGTCACGCCCTCCCTGGGCGTGACCTAGGGCGTGTCACCTGATCCCGAGGACTACTGCTGGAAGGGAAAGGAAAACGGTCAAAACCGCTGTCACACCCCACTGACACGCCCTCCCTGGGCGTGTCACCGGGCGTGACTATGGGCGTGTCGCCCTCTGCCGAAAAGCCTGCCGCCGCATTAAATGCCGTTCCGCCTCAGCACACAAACAGTACTGTCACGCCCCATGTCACGCCCGTGACATGGGCGTGACACCCTCCTTTTTCGGTGACTGACGGATTTCCGACCAATGATTTGGACATGACATGCCTGTCACGCCCCCATGTTACGGGCGTGACCTAGGGCGTGACCACCGACGTACCGAAGCAATCATCCCTCCCGCCAGAATCAAGAGCCCGAGGTCAACATAGTACTGTCACGCCCCCTGACACGCCCCCCTAGGGGGGCGTGTCGGAGGGCGTGACCAACCCGAGAAAAAAATCTATAAATAGAGCCCCCCCCCCTCTTCATTTCAGCAAGCTTTGGTTGAGTGGGGGAGGTGCTGCCCCTTTGTTTCTTGATCCTTTTTCATGCTTTCTCTCTCTATCTCCCCCTCTCTTTGTACTTTTTGTTTAACCCTAGCTTAATTGTAGTTTGTCTTAGCTTTTATTGTAATTTTGCTCTTGCTTAGTGCTACTTGTAGGGCTAGAATAGGATTTCAATTTCATGCACTTGTAATTTTAATTTTTCAAAAGTGTAACTTGCCCCTTTTTATTAATAAAAGTGTTCTTGTTTTGCTTGTGTTCTTCTTATGCTTTTCTACTCATCTCCCCCCCTCCACTCCATTATGATTAACTAATCCTCCTTGTACTCGATCTTGATGATCCGAGGTTAGAGCGATTATGTTATGATGTTTTAATTAATCTTTTCCTTTTTAGGTTAGGGCCTTGAATTACTCTTGATTAATCACGGGTTGGAGGTATATTTTTGATATATACTCTTCGCCTTTGCTTTCATTCTGGGCTAGCCGAGAGGCCGAAAGAATGAAGTGAGCATTCAAGAGTAAAGGGAGTTGTACGCACCCCTCGAGAGAGGCAGACGTCCAAATCTCCCGGATTGGAGTAAAATCCAATAGTGGGGTTCACCGCGTAAAGCGAGTTTTAGGCCTCCGATTTAGACGAGAGTCGGTCGGACCTTCCTAAACTCAGTTGGGCACGACTTCGAGAGAAGCATGTTCAAGCTTTAGGAACCTCCACGGTCAAGGACCCTTATCCTATTAAGTTTAGATTTTTATCGCATTTTCTTAATCGTCCTTAGCCGAGGTGAATCTTGATCGGGTGCATTTCCATTTCATATTTTCTACCTTTCGTAGTAATCTCCTATCTTGTGCTCTTTAATTAACTGCAGTAGTTTCCTTTCTAGCATAGTTCTTTACTTAACAGCTTTACTTAATTGCGGTGTTTCTCTTTCTAGTATAGCTTTACTTTCTCCCTTGCACTTAGATTTTCTAAAACCCTAGTTTTTTCCGTCGATAAGATAATAGCGTTCGTGTGAGTAATCATAGCCAACAGTTCCTGGATTTCAATATGACACTTGTGTCCCCTTGCTACAATTCGATAGGTATACTTGCCTCATCGGGTTGCTAGTTCGGTTGCGTTTATTTTCTTTGAACCCTAGCGCGCAACAGCGGGATTGAGGTCGAAGAAGAAAGCCTTAATAAAGGTTTTCGGAATATGAATCGCCAATCTCAATCCGACAGAAACATAAGATTCTTCGATCTCAAGTCGACGAAAACTTCATAAAGAGAAAAAGTTCGTCGATCTATGGACGAAGAGAGGGAAATTTTTCGTCATTCGTAGAAAACTTTCTGAGACAGAATCTGTCAATCTTTGGTCGACGAATGAGCTATACTAGGAGATTTTGTCGATCTTAGGTCGACAAAAATTCTAAAGAACAGTTATCAGTTCGTCGATCTCAGGTCGACGAACAGAGACAATTCTTTTACTATATACTGAGCATTAGATTAAATCCTGACCATTTATCATACCAAGCTGATTGACAAATAACAGATGCTTGGATGAGTCCAATGGCTTAGTGAATATATCTGCTCTTTACAAATCAGTAGAGATAAATTTAAGTTTAATCTTTTGTTTGTTAACACAATCTCTAATGAAATGATGTCTAATATCTATATGTTTAGTTCTAGAATGCAATACTGGATTTTATGCAATGGAAATAACACTTGTATTATCACACAGTATAGTTGAATTATTTAAGTTGACACCATAATCCATTAGTTGGTTTTATATCCACAAAATTTGTGAACAGCAGCTGCCTGCAGCCATATACTCAGCTTCAGCAGTGGATGTTGAAACAGATGTTTGCTTTCTACAGAACAAAGATACAAGTCTGTCACTAAGGAACTGACAAGTTCCATAGGTGCTTTTCCTATCTACTCTGCATCCAGCATAATCAGCATCAGAGAATCCAGTTAACACAAATGCTGATTCTGTTGGATACCAGAGGCCTAGATCTGGACAACCTTTTATATATCTCAAAATCCTTTTTAAGAAAATAAGGTGAGATTTTTTAGGTTTCACCTGGAACCTAACACAAAGACATATGGCAAACATAATGTCTGGTCTTCTTACTGTTAAGTACAGTAGGGATCCAACAATGGCCCTATACTTGGTCTGATCAACTGGTTTTCTAGATTCATCAGCATCTACAACAGCATTGGCAGCCATGGGAGTTTTCATGACAGAGGCATCATTCATCCCAAACTTCTTAATAAGCTCTTTAGCATATTTAGACTGAGAGATGAAGATTCCTTCAGGGGTTTGTTTCACTTGGAGACTAAAAAAATATGATAACTCACCCATGCTACTCATCTCAAACCTTGAGTGCATTAGATCAGAAAATCTTTTGCACAGATTTGGATTAGTAGAATGAAAGATTATGTCATCTACATATATTTGTACTAATCGAATTTTATCATGATGCAATTTTGTAAAAAGGTTTCTATCAACCATGCCTCTTGAAAAAACATGCTCTAAAAGAAAGCTGGCTAAGGTCTCATACAAATCTCTTGGAGCTTACTTTAAACCATAGAGAGCCTTATGCAATTTAAAGACATAAGAGTGATGATTTGGAGGGATAAAACCTGGTGGTTGTTCAACATACACCTCTTCTTTGAGTTCTCCATTTAAGAATGCACTTTATATATCCATCTGGTAGACTTTAAACTTCTTGAATGTTGCATAAGCTAAGAATATCCTTATAGCTTCAAGTCTGGCAACTGGAGCATAGGTTTGATCATAATCAATTCCTTCCTCTTGCCTGTATCCTTGAGCAACAGGCCTTGCCTTGTTCTTCGCTATCATACCTTTGGCATCAAGTTTATTTCTGAATACCCACTTAGTCCTAATTACTTGATAGCCTTTAGGACTTGGAACAAAATCCCAAACTTTACACCTCTCAAACTTGTTGAGTTCCTATTACATTGCAGTGATCTAGTTTGGATCTTGCTCTGCATCAGATATGGATTGAGGCTCAATTTGAGAGATAAAGCAGGCAAGCATCACATCAGGGTTGAGTTGATGTCTTGTCTACACTCCTGATGATATGTCTCCAATTACTTGAGATCTAGGGTGATCCCTATGTGTGATAAGATTATTAGGAGAAGTTGGTTCAGCAACAGTTATTTGATTTAATTCCTCTTGTGGAATTGTATCAACTGTTGGAGGAAGTTAAACTTCTCCCACAATCTCTTCTTCACTTTCAGCTTTTGATATAGCTTGTGGAGAGTGATGTGACTCAACCTTTGAGGTAAGGTTTAGATCATCCAAGCTCTCACACAAATTTTGTACCTACAGATGATTGTTGGTAGAGATGTTTATCTCCTTGTAAAACATATTAGATTCATCAAATGTCACATGCATAGATTCTTCAATTTTTAGTGTTGATTTATTAAACACCCTATATACCTTGCTGAATTGGGAATATCCTAGAAAAATTCTCATTGTAGCCTTAGCTTCAAACTTTCTAAGATGTTTCTTTTCATTATTGTGAATATAACATATACACCCAAATACTTTAAAATAGGTTATTATAGGTTTCTTCCCTTTGAGTGGTTCATAGGGAGTCTTAAGCTTTAGTTTATGTATTAAACTTCTATTCAGGACATAGTTTGCTATGCTTACAGCCTCTTCCCAATAGGATAGGGGCTTGTAAGCATCTACAAGTAATGTACCTGCAGCTTCAATGCATGTTCTATTCTTCCTTTTAACTACCACATTTTGTTGAGGAGTTCTGGGAGCTGAGAAACAATGCCTGATACCTTCCTTCTTACAAAACTCTAGCATAAGAAGAGAGTCAAACTCATTACCATGATCACTTCTGATCAATGCAACTTGAGTAGAGTACTCAATCTGTATGTTCTTGAGAAAATCTGTGAGAACTTTAAAAGTATCTGACTTAGTTCTCAAGAAGAAAAATCCATGTGAATCTAGAGAAGTCATCTATAATAACTAATGTATAAGACTTTCCTCCTAGACTTTGTACTGCAATAGGGCCAAAAAGGTCTATATGGAGCAAGTACAAGATTCTAAGTGAATCACTCTTATTAATGGATTTAAAACTAGATTTAGTTTTCTTTCCTAGCTGACAAGCCCTACAGAGGCCTTCCTTCTTGTAGGGACCAGAAGGTAAACCTCTAACAAGATTGTCTTTAGATAACCTAGCTATATTTTTATGGTTTACATGTCCTAGTCTTTTGTGTCATAAGTTAGTTTGAATGCTAACAGAATTGAATAGGCAGATTTTAGATTTAGCTGATTCAAAATTTACTAAGTAGATGTTACCTTGTCTTATTCCTGTTAAAACAGTTGTGTTGTTTAAAGAGATAAGACATAAGGAGTTAGTAAAGCTTACTTGATAAACTGTATCACATAGTTGGATTATTGATATCAGGTTATGCTGGAGACCATTCATAGATGTCACTTTCTTGAATGTGACAGCTCCACAGTTGAAGTCACCATAGCCTTCTGTCAGTCCAAATCCTGAGTCCCCAAAGATTACTTTAGGTCCAATCTTGGCTTTATATTTCATTAGACATTCTTTGCAACCTATCATATGTTTAGATCAACCACTGTCCAGGTACCATTTTTTTTGAGTTACAGGGTTCTCTTCTACCTGTAACAGGGATTAACATTTTTTGACCCAGGTTACCTTAGGTCCTTATTGTTTGACATAACTAAAGCTGAAATGAATGAACATTCAGGTTGATCCTTATAACCTAAAGGATGATACCTTCTAGGAGGTATGACCCACTGACTAAAGGGATTAAGAGGTTTATCAATTTTTAGGTTACTCTTGTTATGAACTGAATTGGACAAATTCGAGTATGTTCGTCGACCTGAGCTCGACGATCGGGATTGAGTTCGTCGATATCTTCTCAAAGAATGGAGATATCCATTCTCAGAGCCCCAAAAACGTCGATCTCTGGTCGACGAACCATACTGGTTTCGTTGATCCCAGTTCGAATAATAAATTACATTGTTATTTGCGTTCAGAGTTTGTCGTTCTGAGTACGACGAACCATACCCATTTCGTCATTCTGAGTTCGACGAAATTTGCTGAACATAGTCATATTGTTTGTTTTTCTTCTTCTGATTGGTTTTCTTAAGTTCTAATTGTTTAAGAACTTCATTAACTTTCTCTACTTGTTCAGTGTTTTTCTTTCCACTTTCAGAAATGAAGTAAATAGGTTTTGATAGTTGATTTTTCTGAATTAGGATTGGTTCACTATATGAGGCTCCTAATCCTATTTTGTTATTATTAGATCTTATGTTAACTGTGCTAGTTATATCTATCAGTTGTAAACTTCTACCATTTAAGGTTTCTTCTAATTCCTTAGCCTTACTTAATTCAGATTTTAGAAATACTCTTTGTTGATTAGCCAGATTTAATTCTTCAGTTAATTTTTTATTTTCAGCAATGAATTTTTCTTATTCTAACAGTTTTTCACTGAGAAGTTTGATTTCCTTCTCAGATCCTATTAGGTATAAACATAAGAGTTTAAACTTAGATTGAAATTCTTTAGACTGAAAATCATATGAAGCAATTACCTAATCCTCTTTTGAGAGAAATTCTTCATCACTTGATTCTTTTGAATCTGATCTGCTGCTTCAAGCATCAATTGCAATAAGGCACATTTCTCTTGCCTTCTTTTCTTCTTCATCATCTTCACTAAAGCTGGATGAGGATGTTTCATCTTCAGTATCACTCCAAGTTTCAGCCACAAAGCCCTTCTCCTTCTTTTTGTACTTGCTGGAGGAGGCCTTGCTGTGCTTATGTCTTCTTGTCTCCTTTTCTTGCCTTTTGCCTTTCTTTTGAACTTCTAGACATTCTGAGATGAAATGTCAAGGTTTCCTGCATCCAAAACAGAAAACTTCTTTAGAAGGGGTCTTGTCATACCTGGGTTTATCTTCATTCCTTGAAGGCTTTCTCCTGAAGTCCTTCCTTGCCATTTTATAGAATCTCTTAGCAAATAGACTCATAAGTTCTTCATTGGCTGATAAGCTGGGAGTTTCTTCTGCAGCTTTGAGTGCTAAGTTTTGTTCCTTCCTGGTAGGTGTTGAAGCTTTTGGTTCAACTGCAGCTTCTCTTGACTTGATCAGTTGCTCATAGGAATTGAGCTTTCCAAGTAAAGATTCTGTTGAGATTTCAGTCATGCTTCTGTCTTCTCTGATGGGCCAGATCCTGGAGTCCCAAGTTCTAGGGAAGCACATGTGGATCTTGTTATTGACCTCAGTTAGAGTAATTTCTTTATCTAATATTCTGAGCTCACTGATGATTGAGCTCAGCCTGTTGTACATCACTTCCACGGATTCTGCTTCATCTTTCCTGAAATTTTCATATTGAGATATGAGGTTGGATCTTCTATCCTTCCTCTCATTAGCAGAGCCTGCTACAATTTGGTTGAGGGAATCCCAAATGGCTTTGGCAGATGTACATTCAGCAACCTTCTGATATATTTCATCTGACATAGTCTGGGCCAGTCTGTTCATAGCTCTAGCATCAACAATCTTTGCCTTTTTGTGTGCATCATCTTGATCTGGAGGAGGCACTGCACTAAGATTTACTATGGTTGAAGTGGAGGGCACTGGAGCTGGTGGTCCTGTCAAGATGGAATTAAAAATGTCCTCATCAATAGAGTTCATGTACAACTTGATTCTTACCTTCAAGATTCCAAACTTTTGCAAGTTGCAAACTGGAGGTCTGGTGCTGGCACAATCCTTGTTTTGTGCCATGATATCAGAAAATAAAATATAATTATAGAGACTACTAAAGCTTATTCAGAGTTTATCCTGAGGATCTTGATTAATCCTCGTGTGATCCTGTATGATGTGATTAACCACCCTCTAATACCAATTGAAAGATAGGGTAAGCTCTGAAAAAATCTAGAGGGGGGGGGGTGAATAGAGTTATTGAAATCTTTTAATTTTTACTTCAATAAAAGATCTTTTATAAAATATGTTACTATAGTATAAGTGTATAGGTGCACAAGTGCAGTAGATAAACTAGAGAGATAACTAAGCTACACAATAAAAATATATCACAGCACAAGCACAAAGGAAAAACAACACAGCCACACAGACAACACGAGAATTTTATAGTGGTTCCCAAAATTTGGGTACGTCCACTCTTCTACAACCCTAGGTAGGAATCCACAACAGGTTTTGATCAGGTGACTGCCACCAATGAGCTTTTGATCAGGTGCTCAAAAACCAAACCTCAAGTCTTTTGGTTAGGAGACTTGAAACTAGGAATAATTTTGAAGGGAATTAAAACCCTGTACAGAGGTCGGAAGAGAGGTTGATGGAAGTCTTCTTTTCTCAAATCAAAATGAGAAGACTAAGTGGATTTGTGTTGTTGTCAAAGCTCCCCCTGAGATCTTGATTGGTTCAAGAGTGGAAGCTTTGCAAAAGGGTGAGTAGGCCTTTTAGCTCTTCAGAGATCCTTGACTGATTTGAATAACTTGTCACTTGAGATCCCATAAAACAAAAAGAGAAAGGAAGAAGGACTCGTGATGGTGATGGTTGTTCATTCTTCTTCTCTTTAGAGCAATAGATTTTCTGAGAGCTGTTTTCACTGCACTTTTCTTGTCTGTATGCTTTTTCCTGTGACTTGCTTGTTGATAACACACAAGTTTTTTTGTATCTCTTTTTTTCTCTATTTTTCTTAGCTCTCTCTAATCTTCAATAAGAGATGCTCGAATGATAACTACAACTTGGTTGAATTCAAAAACCTGTAATAAATGCTTAGCTGAAATCTCGGAAATGAAAACGGCAAGTATGCTGTCATATATTCTATTCTATGTCTGTCCCGAGATATAAGTAGTTAATTCCATGAAGGATATTTGTAATCAATGCTGCCAGTAACGACTCGATTCAAAGGATATAAGAGCATTGATTATCCGGGGAATTAACGGCCTATAATTGTATAAAATAAGGAGACAGAAAAGGAAAGAATAAATGACAATATGCCTTACAGTTTTCGTCGACCTGAGGACAGCTTTCGTCGACCTGAGAATGGCTTTCGTCGACCTGTGATTTCGTCAACTTCTGATCAGCTTTCGTCGACCTGAGCTCTGCGAACAACTGCACTGCATAAATTGACTGATTCTGTGCACTAAGTTCGTTGAACTGAGAATGGATGTTCGTTGAGATGAGATCCAAGATCGTCGAGCTGAGTCTACAGTCTCGACTTAGAATATTTTTTGATGTTGAGTGTTGAAGTATTGATCTGGTGTTTAGTGAGACGTCCTCTGGCTTTGAGTGTTAGATCACCATTCTGGAGTTGAGTCATTTAAGAGTGCTGAGTCATTGATAGCGTTGAGAGCGTTGAGTAAACTTTGGCTCTGAGTAAACTTTGGCTTTGAGTAAACTTTGGATTTGAATGAACTGTGGCGCTAAGTCAATTTTGGCGCTTTGAGATCTTTTGCTTTGAGAGATGATGTGTTAGTCGAACTGAGGACAGAGTTCATCGACCTGATGTTCTTAGTTCGTCGACTGAAGTTTGATAGAGGAGTTATCACTTTGTTTAGAGATCGTCGAGCTGAGATCTATGTTTGTCGAGCTCAGCTCAGAGAATTGTCTCTGGGTTAGTCGAGCTGAGCACGACGATCATCGACCAGAGTTCGACGAACGCAGATCTCCTTTTTATTAAGTCTTGAATCTTCTAAGTCTTGAGTCTCTGGCAGTGTTGGAAGCTGGTCCTTTCTACTGTTGACTCAAGAAATTGACCTAAATTCTAGAACACAACTATGACCCTGATCTATACATGTTGGGTCATACCTAAGAAGAGAACCTAGCCCAAATCACCTAGGGGTTCCAACACCATGGCACCTATCTTAAGTACGCCTTGTGGTTCTGAAGGCATTGAGGTTTATAGTGATGCCTCTGGGAGTGGTTTAGGCTATGTTGTGCTTCAGCACGGGTCAGTGATAGCCTATGGATCACGTTAGTTAAAGGTGCATGAGATGAACTACCCGGTCCATGATTTGGAGTGGTTTAGGCTATGTTGTGCTTCAGCACGGGTGGTGATAGCCTATGGATCACGTTAGTTAAAGGTGCATGAGATGAACTACCCGGTCCATGATTTGGAGTTGGTGGCCATGGTATTCACTCTCATGCTTTGGAGGCATTACCTTTATGGAGTAAAGGTTGATATATATTCAGATCATAAGAGTCTAAAGTATCTGATTAATCAAGAGGACCTGAACATGCGTCAACGAAAGTGGATGGAGTTCCTTGGGGACTACACCTACAAGATTCATTATATTCTCGGGAATAAGAATGTTGTGGCAGATTCTTTGAGTCGTAGAACTTCTACACAGAACAACTCATTTTAGATGCATGACGAGCGGCTCATTCGTGATTTGGAGTCATTGGAGATCTCCTGTATTGACAAGGGATCTAGTGGTAATGCATGTTTGAGTTGGACAGAGGTTCAATATGACCTCGCGGACAGGATTCGACAGGCCTTGGAGTTGGATGTAAGCTTGAAACGTCACTTGGTAGAGTCCGTGGATGGGTCGAATGACCAGTTCAATGTTGACGATGGCCTTGTATAGAAGGGTGGTCGGTTGTGCGTCCCTAACATTGGGAAATTACAAGAAGAATTGATGTACGAGGAAAATTTTACCAAGTACTCAATTCATCATGGGAGCATAAAGATATTCAAAGACATGAAGTGGCTATTCTGTTGGCCAGGTATGAAGAAAGACATTGTGCTATATGTGGCGAAGTGTTAGACTTGTGCCTTGGTGAAGGCCGAATGCCAGAAGTTAGGTGGATTTCTAAAGTCCTTGCCTATTCAAGAGTGGAAGATTGATGACATCTCTATGGATTTCTTGCATGATTTGTTGAGATCACATATGGGGAACGACGCCATTTGGGTGGTCGTGGATCGGTTAACGAAGGTGTCGCATTTCATACCCAATAGGAAGGATGATTCCGTGGAGAAGCTGGCGAAGCTTTATGTGGATAATATAGTTCGTTTACATGGTGTGCCCCGGAGCATAGTAAGTGACTGAGATGGTCGGTTCATGTCTAATGATTGGAGGCATATTCATTAGTTATTAGGCACCAAGTTGAACTTCAGCGCTGCTTTTCACCCACAAACAGATGGGCAAACTCATAGGGTGAATAGGACAATGGAAGACATGCTTCATATATGTGCATTGGATTTTGGTAAAAGGTGGGAGGACCATCTTTACATGATTGAATTCACATACAATAACAGCTACCAAGCCAGCATTCAGATTGCGCCCTTTGAGGCTCTGTACAAAAGGAGGTATCGTACATCATTATCTTAGGTAGAAATGGGAGAATCGAAGATGTACAAGCGAAGGGAAGTTGAAGATGCTACTTCAATGATACAGTTGATTTGGGAACGGCTACTGATTGGTCAAGATAGAAAGACCAAGTACTACAATGCCAAGCATCAGAATGTGGAGTTTGCGGTGGGCGACTGGGTATACCTTAAGATAAAGCCGTTTAAAGTCATGTCAAGGATTCGACGCTTAAAGAAGCTTTGTCCGAGGTATGTTGGGCCTTTTGAGATCTTGGAGCGGGTTGGTGAAGCCGTCTATCGGTTGTCTCTTTCAGTAGAGCTGAGTGGTTTACATGATGTATTTCACATCTCGGTCCTACGTAAAGCTGTGATAGAACCAGCGCAAGTGGTTGTTGCGGATCAAGTGTCGGTGGATAGTGGGCTGACAACGAAAGTTAGACCTATTCGGATCGAGGATACGGAGGTCAAACAATTGCGGAACAAAGCTATCAGGATGGTCAAAGTCCAATCGGACAATTTTGGTCGTGAGGATATTTCGTGGGAGTGAGAGCAGACCATGCTTGAGGAGTATCACGAGCTTTTCCACTCCGGTACCATTTAATTCTGTGTACTTTTACATTCTCTAATTTCGGGACGAAATTCTTTTAAGTGGAGGAGAATTGTAACGCCCCAAATCTCGGATATGAGTGGGCTGTGTTGACTGAGCAACATGGCCTGGGACACGGGCGTGTTCAAAGCCGTGTCCTGCTCTATGTTTACCGGGTTGTGTTGGCTGAGATATACGGCCTGGGACATGGGCGTGTCCGAAGCCGTGTCGGACACACGACCTATGACACGGGCGTGTCTCATGGCCTTGTCCTGTTCGGGATTTACGGTTTCAGCATTGATTGAGGTACACGACCTGCGACACATGCGTGTCTAGGGTTGACACGGGAGTGTTCAAGTTTGATACTGGCATGTCAGAGGCAGTGTCCTGTTCTGAGATCGACAATTTCTCGTACGATAGAGAGATACGGCTTGTGACACGGGCGTGTCACAAGCCGTGTGCGGACCCAGGAAGACGATTTTAAGAGTGAATCGAGGTCATTCAATTTATTTCAAAGGGATCTGATGGCCCAGCAACCCTCTCGTTAGTATAAGGCTGGGAAATGAGGGTTTAGGCCTCATTTCATTTATCCATTACTCTTTCTAAGAGGTAGAGAGAGGGGAGAGTAAAGGTAGAAGGAGAAGGAGGAATCCTGCCATTGTTCGAGCTTCGGAGCTCCAAATCGCGAGCCAAGTCCAGATCCGCGGAGGCAAGTCCGTTGCGGTGCTTTTCATCTGGCTAGTTTTCCATGGCGCCGAATCGAACCTCTAGGGTAACTATTCTCTACTGTGACATGTGAATTCCTCTTCCTTTTTGCATAGGAAACTCTCTCCCACGAGTGAGCGGTGAGTGTGAGGTATTCCTTCGGGTAGATATGGTTTATCCCCGTCGTTCTGCATTTAGAATCCGGAATCAAAGTACGGACGTAGGCATGGTGTGTGAAGCCTATTCAGAAAAGTTGGTCTGGATCGGTGATGTTTTCATTATGCTCGTATTGCCGGAGAATACTCCGTGCTATTTGTTTTGCAGGTTTTCTATGCGGTAGATTGCAATAGGGAGCCTTGGGGACTAACTTCAAGGTGCACCCGGAAAACTGGGCAGAAGTGAATTTCGGCCATCTTGGTGGCCTGGGAGCCAACCTTGTACATAGCCGGGTTATGTAATAATGTTTGATCGGTACTTCAGGACTCGGGGAAGCTTGACCCGTGCCGATGAATTAAGTTGACTTGGCGGTGTGAGCAGTGGTTTGAGTGGAACCGTACCCGCTCTATGTGATTCGGTTAAAGAGACCTAAATTACATGGCACTTGTCGATGGCATAGAGTGCGGGTCTTAGGCTTTGGCTGAAAAAGACTTATTTGCTCAAGATGTTGCCGTCCTGGGGGCGGTGGTGGACCGGGTTCACCGAGAATGTGCCCTGAGAGCACGGGGTATGTGGTTGTGTGTGCCTACGCCTATGGTGGAGTGTGCTTAAATTGTACTTTCACCATCTTGTTTGGTTATACAAACAAAATGCAGGGAAGGAGCCTCGCTGCCCCGATTAAGGGGCGGGGTCATTATAATTTGGTCATCTTTAGCCGACCGTTGCTTTGTTTTCCCACCATTCGGTGGTTTGTCCATATGTAGGAACAGGTGAGCCTAGTGGAAAGTAGCGGGTTGAAGCCCTTGATGTTGTGCTGGCCCTTGAATGCCAAAGAAAAAAGTTTACTTTATTATGTTCTTGTGTGGCCGGTATGTGTGCCAAAGTATTATAAACATGTATTGTTTAAGTAAACACTTATAAGGACCTAAGGCCGAGACTTTTGTGTATTTTGTTATCATTCCTTCCTTGGGTTAGTGTGGACATTCATGTTATTGTATTTGGGTTCTTATAACTGTTTAAAAAAGCTTCCGCTAGAATGATCTAAGTTAGGATGCGTGTTCCTTTGGCAGTAATTCAGTATTAATTCGTAACTCCACTAACTGTCTGTGGTATATGACGTGGGGCCCTGGCTGGACCTTCTGTTATATTCTATGTGACGGATAAGGGTGTTACACCTTCTCAGAAATTGCTTCTGAACCTGCTGTCACAGATGAAGATTGCTCTAACTATCTTTTTTTCTTTGAGGTTCTCTGTGCAGAACAACTTCTTTAGGCTTGACAAGAATGGCGAGGAAGAAGATGGAGTTCGACCGCAATACGTTAACAGAAAACCATAAAAGATATCTTCCTCATCGCTGATCCATCCTTTTTATTAGGCGCCATCCAACGGCTCTTTAGACTAGTGGGCCCACACTTAATGTCTGCTTTACAGCCTTCCTTTTAAAGAATGAGTCATACAGCTGGCTGTTGGCGCCGTTTTTCGTGTACTATAGACATACCGAAAAGAATTCAAATTTTGTTGACTTGTTGACTTTGCTGACGTCAGCACTTGTGGACCTAGCCAAATTTTCAAAATCAGCTCAGGCGTTGAGTGGCATTGAGTGAAAGGCCTTCACTCGCCAATTCTAAACTTAGTCACACAGCTACTTCCTTAGGTATTGAGTGGTGTTGAGTGAATGGCCTTCACTCAACGCTTTTTTTCTTAGCCATTCCTTTGGAACTTTCCATCTTATTGAGGCGTTGAGTAAACTAGCTTCACTCAATGATTTCTGCCTTTATCTTATATTTTGACTTGGCATTGAGTGATCTTCCTTCACTCAACGCTTTCTGGACTTAGTCAAATTTTGTCCTCATCTTAGGCTTTGACTAATTGAGCTTGTCTCAATGATATCTTTTATTTGTAATTGAGTGAACCAGCGAGGCATTGAGGGAGTTGTCTTCACCCAATGCTTCTGGACTTAGCTTATTTTTCTTTGCCAGAAACTTCGGGGCTTTGACTGAGGCAGATTTACTCGATGAATTTGCTGTCTGGCATTGTGTGAGTTGACATCACTCAATGCATGTGGACTTAGACACTTTTTTGTCTTCCGTTGATGAGGCTTTGACAAATCCCGCTGTATTCTTCTCTTTTTGTGGTATGGCATTGAGTGAACTATCTTCACTCAATGTCTGTGGACTTAGGCATTTTTCTGTCTATCCAGCCCACAACTTTGTGTCCACCTGTCCAATCAATGTTAGAAGGACTAACCTGCATGCATGAACTTACACACACATCATATAAAACTATGTGTATATCATTGACTTGTTTGACAACTTCAAATCAGGGTCATTGGGATCAATGGACCCAATAATCTCCCCTTATTTGAAGATGTCAAAACCATTGATCAAATTACTTAGTCATTGACATACACACAATATAGGCAGTAATAACATGTTATTGTCAATTAGAGGAAGGTTACCTACTCCCCCTGGAGGGTTACCTACTCCCCCTATTTTGCTACATTTTCTGTCTCCATAACTTTCTCCCCCGGTCTTTCTATCATATTTGAGTGTTTGGCATATTGCCCATAATGTCCTAGATTTGAAGAAGTCAATCATAACAATGACATACATAAAGTTGTATTTGATGTATAGTTAAGTTTCATGTGAAGGGTGAAAACTTAAAGAAATGAATAAGTACAAAAGTGTCGACACAGTTCAAAACTATGTCTACACTTTATAAGAGAAGTACTGAGTAAAGACTTGAAGAAAGTACACAAGTGTCGACACACTTCACAACTATGTGGATACCTTTGTAGGAGAATTGTCGAGATAAAAAAGATACATGAAAGCAGTGTCAAGACACAACACTTCACTCGACAGTTTATACATCTGTGTCGAGAAAATTTAGTTATCTCGACACCTTGAAGATCATGTCAGCTGAAGGAAGCTGGATGAAGAAATACAGCTAAGTCCACAGGCGTTGAGTGAAGTCTACTCACTCAACGCCATACATCTAAATTTTGTGGCAAGCTGAGAAAGTGTCTAAGTCCACAGACATTGAGTGAAGTCTACTCACTCAATGCCATATAGTAAAAAGTTATGAGACAGGCTAAGACAGTCAAAGCCTAATGAGAATCAGGCAGAAATAGTCCACAGGGGTTGAGTGAAGTCTACTCACTCAACACCATACAACATAAATCGTTGAGTATAGCTCAGTCAGTCAAAGCCATAAAAATTTTGTGTAAATATTTGACTATGTCCACAGGCGTTGAGTGTAGCTTACTCACTCAATGCCTTGCGATAAAAAGCATTGACTGAACCTTTGTCATTCAGAGGTTGTGATGCATAGAAATTTGGCTAAGTCCAAAAGCATTGAGTGAAGCTTACTCACACAACGCAAAGTGGCAAAATCTGTCTAAGTAATATGGCGTTGAGTGATGAAGACACACTCAACGCTCTCAGTGCTTCCCAAGAAAAAAAATCGGCTAAGTTTTAATGCGTTGACTGAAGGTTGCTCACTCAACGCCAAATGAATGAAATATATTCTAAGTGTTTTGGTGTTGAGTGAGTGTTTCTCACGCAATGCCTAATGGCAGAGAAATTTTTCTAAGTGTTTTGGTGTTGAGTGAAGATTGCTCACTCAACGCCTAGTGATAGAAAATTTGTCTAAGTGTTTTGGCTGAGTGAAGCTTACTCACACAATGCCTATACTAATGATGTTTGATTTTGGCTAAGTCCACAGAATGGTGATGTCAGCAAAATCAACAAGTCAATTGTGTTCAAATTAAGTGCGGGAAAGCTATAAAACATGACAAACACTATCGGATGTCTACTGTATGACTTCTTTCATTAAAGCAAGATGAAGGTGTTTGTTGTAGGTGGTCCCCACAAGCTTCCTGGAGCCGTTAATCGACGAAATATGAAAGGGATAGCTCCCAAATGTTGATGGCAACTTTTAGGGTTTTACTCATCAAGAAAAAGAGAGCTTGGACTTCATCTTTCTCTCCATTGCTGTTGAGAAAAAGCTTGAAGCCTTCCAGCAGAACAAAAAGTTAAGTTTGTTGTAGCATTTTTCTTCTGCTACAGCATGATCATAAAGAATTCTAATAAAGAAAGAAAGGGGATGTTGGGTACATTGGAAACTGTGTACATGATTTGAAGAAGCCTAACTTAGCTCAATGATATACATCAAGGTGTATTTGATGTTATTTTGAGTTGACATATGCAGGTTAAGAATGTACTAAAAAAGCAGGAAAATTATTCTAAGTCCATGTGTCGACACACGAAGAAGCTGTGTCGACACATCAGAATAATTGTGTCAACACTTGAAGAAGGCTATGTCGACACAGAGAAAAAGAGTCGACAACATCTGTGTCAACACCGGGAAGCAGTGTCGACACAATGAGGCAGAGTCGACTACATTTGTGTCTATACCAGAAGGCTGTGTCGACACACTGAGGCAGAGTCGACTACATTTGTGTCTACACCAGAAGACTGAGTCGACACATATAGGCAGAGTAGTCAACAGCTATGTCGACACCTAAAGGCAGTGTCGACACATACTATATTCTGATTCTACATCAACTGTGCCGACACACAGGACTTGTGTCGACACACTGCAAAGTCTAGACCAAGTCATTTGCTGAAGAATGATGAAGTGTTTGAGTCGACACAAATACTCAGTGTCGACTCATTCTCAAGATGCAGTATGAAGAAGCTGAGTCGACTTAAAAGAAGACATGTCGACATCATCAAAGGCTGTGTCGACACCAAAGTTACTTGTGTCGACACATATTTACAGTTGGTCTCAACACTTACTGACAGACAGTCTGGACACTTTGCTGACCAAGACAAAGGCACAAGATCTGTTTGAAGAGTTGATAGCTGTGAGTTACAACAGGTTAACTGAAGCTGTCAGACTTGTCATAAGTTAGTTAGAAACCGGATCAGCCGGTTACCATGAAGAAGGTCTATAAATAGACAGATTCAGAAGTAGAAAAAAAACAATTAATTTTTGATTAAGAAGCAACACACATAGAAACTGATTGAGTAATCAAATCAAGAAAGTGCAAGGCACGGAAGAAGATCTTCATCAGAAGATCTAAGAAGACATTCTGAAGGGTACAACCTCTCAGGATCTGTATAAGTAGAATTCATCCAAGAATTTTGAAGTATTTTCAAAGGTATTGGATAGAGAGAGATCCAGCCATTTGAAGATCAAGAAGGAAGCTGTCACAGGTTTCTCAAGAAGCTGTCAGGAATTCAACTCAGCTAAGTTCAGATTCAAGAAGCTTTGAAGAAAGCTAAGGTTCAGTTGATTTCATCCATCAGCTGATCAAGTGCTGTCTCGTCCCTTCTCTCTCATCAAAGGCAAGATATAATAAAACTCTTTTCAAATTTTGTAGGATCTATTAATATAGATCTGAGTTGTAAGCCTATGTTATAAAGGCTGAGTGTAGGAGATTTGATCTCTGAGTGGTAGGGCTGTGTATGCCTGAGTGTAGGAGAAGGTATTTCTCTGAGGTGTAGGCTTTGTGTCAAGGCTGAGGTAGGGCTGATTAGCCTGAGTTGTACGAACCTTTCCAGGTTCTGAGCTGTAGGATCTGTGGATCTGAGTTAAAGAAGGAAGTTAGGCCGAATCTAGCACACTGCTAGATAGGTGAAGGGGGAAAGTGGATGTACCCAGACCTTGGGGAACCACTATAAATCTGTGTGCAATCTGTGATGTGTGAATATCTGTGATTGTTGTACTGTGTTTGCTGAAGTATATTCTACATTTTATTTTATTCAGTAGTTATATTCTTCCTAAAGTGAAAACAAGCATTAGAACCTATTCACCCCCCCCCCCTCTAGGTGTTTAGGTAGTCTTGAAAGTAAAACTATCAAGTGGTATCAGAGGGAGGTTCCTCAAATAAGGACTTAACAGTCTGAGTTAGATCCCTAAAGGCAGAATCAAGAATCAAGAAAATGGGTTCTGGAGAGAATCACAAGGAACTAGGGTCAATGAAATTACCCATCTGCAGAAAAGAAATCTTTGGAATCTGGAAAGAAAGGGTTAGGTTGTTTATGGAGGCTTCCGACCCAAGGATATACATCATAGTACAGGAAGGCCCCTTCATTCCAATGAAGGTATCAGTTCTTGATGCAAATATTCAAACTCCAAAGAGTTATTCTGAAATGACCAAGGATGAAATCATATTGGCAACTATGGATAAGAGAGCTCAGAATATCATAGTGAGTGTCATAGATGATTCTACATTCCAAAATCTGATTCACTGTAAAACCTCCAAGAAAATGTGGGACACTTTGATTGTCTACATAGAGGGGTCTGAAGAAGTTAGATAGGATTGGAAGTCTATGCTCAACCAAGAGTATGAGAGTTTCAGATAAGGGAAGTATGATAGCATAGCTAAATGCTACAAGATATTCTACAGGATAGTAAATGAATTGATGTCCTATGGAAGGGTCTTCAGTACCTATGAACTGAATGACAAATTCCTATGGTCCTTGACAAAGGATTGGGACACCAAGATTTGTGCCATAAGAGAAGTGGCTAAACTGGCAGAGATTTCTCCTCCAACCTTGTTTGGAAAGTTGCTATCATATGAAATGCAACTAATGGCTAGGAAGGAGGAAGAAAAGAATTCAAAAGGAGAGCATAGAGAGAAGTCAGTGGCCTTCAAGGCAGAAGCCACTAAAAAGAATAGGAGGATATCTCCATCACCTCCTAAGGAAGTTGCTGAAGTTAACTCAGAAATTTCAGACAATCAGATTTCAGAAAGCAGTGATTTAGATACAGATTTTGTTGCTTTTACAAGGCAGTTTCAGAGGTTCTTAAAGAAGAAGCAGTGGAAGTCAAGGCCCTCCACATCACAGCCAGCTGATGATTACTATCAGAAGAGAAAATCATCAAGATAGGAGAAGAGCAGAACTAAGCCCAGCAAAGCTACAACTTCAAAGATTGTTTGTTATTGCTGTAACAGGCTAGGACATGTAGTGGCTGAATATCCTGATAAGAGGAAGGAGTCAACAGACAGAAAGAAGACTCATCAAAAGGGAAAGAAGGAGAAATCCTTTGTTGCTAAGAAGGAGAAGAGCCTTACAGATCAATCTACTTCAGAGTCAGAATCTGAAGCTGAAGCATACATTGGGCTGTATGCAGCCAATGAAGAAGAGGAGTTTATGCAATTGCTGAACTCCATCTATGATCAAGAAGACCATCAGTGCATGGGACTGATGGCTGGATCAGAAGAAGACATGTGCCAGAATCAGTCTGTTCCCAGTAAGGTACATTGTCCTTCTATAAAATCAGCTTGTAGTACTAGTGCAGAATCAGCTACATCTGCATCAACTGATGTAGATGGATCTGAATCTGAAGGTGATGTTTATCATTTGATAGATAAGTATGGAGACTTGTTGCAGGCTCTTAAGAAAAGCAAGAACCTAGTCAAAACTCAGGCTCAGGAAATTACTGATCTTAAGGTGGCTGCAACTGAGTTTGAAAAAGTAATGGATCAAAAGTTAAATGAGATTGCCAAACTGAAAAATATAACCTTTATTCAGATGGGCACAATCAAATATAACAATGATCAAATTAAGAGTCTGGAGGCCAGACTAAGAATAGAGAAAGATTTAGTGGCTAGTTACTCTAAGCCAAAATCTGTCTTACCTTTAATAGATGAGTTTGTGGCTCAAAAGGGTAAGGCAGGATTAAGCTTCAAAGGTAACCCTAGGGCTGCCCAATTCAAAAGAAAAGGCAAAGCTCCTATCCAGCCACTAAACCTTTCAGTCCCAGATATGTTTAGAAAGGTGCAGGTACCTTCTAACAAATATGATCTTGAGAATATTCATGGTCATATTAAGACTAATGTTCAGATAAACAAGGGTGTAAATGCCAATAGGTCTACCCACGTTCATAAACCCCATGGTTATAAGAAATCTGTGGGTAAAGCTATAGCAACATCAGCACTGGACAGAAATTCTTCAGTCAAGGGTGTATCAAAACCTAGATACAACAAGTTTGAATGTTGGTGTTGTGGCAAGAGAGGCCATTTTGCCTCAGACTGCTGGCATAACACAAATGTAAGGAAGAACAATAGTCTACCAGTTAGAAGAGCTGCTGGTAGTCTTAATATGAATGGTGCTAACCTGAACCAAGGACCCAAGACTTACTTGGGTTCTAAGGGAAAGTAATTCTGTATTGCAGGAAAGTCCAAGTTGCCATGCCCCTATATGATACTTGGACAGTGGATGTTCCAGGCACATGACTGGAACAAAGGGGCTGCTGAAGGAGTACACATCTATCAAAGATGGAACTAAAGTAATCTTTGGTGGATCTGAAAGAGGAATCATCAAAGGGTTTGGTAACATTTCTTCAAACCAAATTACCATCACCCAAGTGGCTTATGTAAAAGGTTTGAAACATATTCTGATTAGCATAAGTCAGCTGAGTGATCTTGGATATGACATTTCATTTGTTAAGGATGGATGTCATATCAAAAGGTCAAGTGATCAAAAGATCATATTGACTGGGTATAGAAAGAGAAATGTTTATTGTCTTAATTTTGTATGTGAGAACAAGGTTTCTCCCATCTGTCTTGTAGCTGATGATAATGCATTTCATTGTGTCAAGTGGCACAAGAGGTTGGCTCATCTTAACTACAAGACAATTGGCCAACTCTTCAGCAAAGAGTTAGTGAGGAATGGTCCTCAAGTTAAGTGTATAAAGGAAGGGATATGTTCAGCTTGTCAAAAGGGCAAGCAGATAAAATCCTCCTTTCATAGTCTTGAAAACAAGGATTTTGTGAGGTGCTTATACCTCTTACATATGGATCTTTTTGGTCCTATGCCAGTTCATAGTCTAGGTAGGAAGGTCTACACTTTTGTGGTTGTAGATGACTATTCTAGATATACATGGGTGTTCTTTCTGAGACAAAAATCAGAAACCCCAAGTGTCTTACTTAGTTTTGTGAAACAAATTCATAATGAACTAAACAGTACAGTGGTCAAAATCAGAAGTGACCATGGCACTGAATTTCAATCTGAAAGTATGACAAAATTATGTGAAGACTTTGGGATTTTCCAAGAGTTCTCCTCACCTAGAACACCTCAGCGAAATGGTATTGCTGAAAGAAAGAATAGAACATTGATTGAAGCTAGTAGAACTTTATTGAGTGACACCTCTCTTCCAGAATATTTCTGGGCTGAGGCAGTAAACACTGCATGTCATGTGATCAATAGGGCTTCTATCACCAAGTGCCACAAAAAGACTCCCTATGAAATTATGAAAGGTAGAAAACCAAATCTATGCTACTTTAGGATCTTTGGTTGTAAGTGCTATATACTTAACAATGGCAAGTCATATCTAACTAAGTTTGCTGCCAAATCCCAAGATGGGATATTTGTTGGGTACAGCATAAATAGTAAGGCCTATAGAGTCTTCAACTTGACTACTCAAGTTGTAGAAGAATCTGTACATGTTGTATTTGATGAAACAAGATTAATCAACAGTGAGTTGCCTTGTAGATCAAATAATTCAACAGGTATAAGCAAAAGGATGGACAAGCTTTCCATTGCAGAAGCATCAAATGCAGATGAAGCATTGGAAAATGAAGGCTACTGTCCAGGGGGAGTACAAGACTCTATAGAAGCTGATGACAACTAAGAGGTACAGCATGATGAAGGAGCTAGAGATGTTCAACCTGAAGGAAATCTACCTCCAGCCATAAGACATCTAAAAGATCATCCAGCAAATCAAATAATAGGTGATCCAAGACAAGGAGTGCAGACTAGAAGCAGAAATCTGAGCACAGTCCGACACTCAAGTTTACTATCTCAAATGGAGGCTAAGAAATTTGAAGAAGCCATCCAAGAGCAACACTTAATTAATGCTATGCAAGAGGAGCTTAATCAATTCAGAAGGTGCAAGGTCTGGGAGTTAGTTCCTAAACCAAGAGACCACAACATAATTGGCACAAAGTGGATCTATAGGAACAAGTTGGATGAGAGTGGTGTAATTGTGAAGAATAAAGCAAGATTGGTTGCTAAAGGATACAGGTAGGAAGAAGGCATTGACTTTGATCAAACATTTGCCCCAGTAGCAAGACTGGAGGCAATCAGAATGTTCCTTGCATATGGAGCTTATCAAGGATTCAAAGTATACCAAATGGATGTGAAATCAACATTTCTGAATGGTGATTTAAAAGAAGAAGTCTATGTAGAGCAGACATTAGGTTTTGTAGATTCTCTTAAACCTGGTTATGTTTATAGACTTAAGAAAGCATTGTATGGGTTAAAGCAAGCCCCAAGGGCTTGGTATGAAACCCTGTCTACTTTCCTTATTGAGAACAAATTCTCAAGAGGTAAAATAGACAAAACTCTATTCCTTAGGGAATCTAAAGGTAAGATCATCTTAGTTCAGATCTATGTATATGACATAATCTTTGGGTCTACAGAGAACAACCTTTGTAAAATGTTTGCCAAACTTAGGCAAGGGAAGTTTGAAATGAGCAGTATGGGGGAACTTAAGTTCTTCTGGGACTCCAAGTAAGACAGACTGAAGATAACTTGTACATGTCCCAGTTTAAGTTCACCAAGGAATTAATTAAGAAGTATGGTATGGAATCATCCTCCACCATGAGAACTCCTATGGGAACAAGTATGCCTATATGCAAAGATGATGCAGGTAAACCTGTTGATGAGTCTTCTTATAGAGGAATAGTTGGCTCTCTATTATATCTTACTGCTAGTAGACCAGATATTATGTATGCTACATGTGTCTGGGCTAGGTACCAGGCTTGCCCTAAAGAATCTCATTATACTGCAGTCAAAAGGAACTTGAGATATCTTAAGGGAACACCTAATCTAGGCCTTTGGTACCCTAGGAATGGAGATTTTCTACTAACAGGTTATTCAGATGCAGATTTTGTAGGCCGTAGAGAAGATAGAAAGAGTACAATAGGGACATATCAGTTTTTGGGAGGAAGACTGATATCCTGGAGCAGTAAGAAGCAGACCAGTGTGGCAATATCCACAGCTGAGTCTGAATATGTTGCAGCTGGAAGTTGCTGTGCACAGCTATTGTGGATTCAGCACTAGCTAAAGGACTATGGTATTCAATGAAGTAGAACACCTTTATTGTGTGATTCTAAGAGTGCTATTTCTATTGCAAACAATCCTGTTTCACATAGTAGAACTAAGCATATAGAAATTAAATACGATTTTCTTAGAGAACATGTAGAAAAAGATAACATCTCATTGGAATTTGTTAAAACAGATTTTCAAATTGCAGATGTATTTACTAAGCCACTGGATGAAACTAAATTCAATAGATTTAAAATTGAATTAGGAATGCTGACCATAGGTTAGTTTATCTAGTGGTTTTCAAAAACCAAATTTTGGCTAAGTCAAATGGTGTCGACACATTCAGAAATAAAGTGTCGACACAGAAAAGTCATGTCGACTAGTCAGAGAAATTGTGTCGACACAGAGAATATGTGTCGACACCTAAGGGTCAAATAGTCGACTCATCCAGAAATGTAGTGTCGACTTCACCAGAATAATGGTGTCGACACTTACAGATTTTGTGTCGACACTTGTACTAAGAGTCGACACATAATTTTTGATGCACTACTATGTATCTCATGTGTCGACATATCCTCAATGGGTGTCGACACAAAGTAGTCAGCATTGATGTCAAGACAATAGAAGTTTGTGTCGACATATCTCATCCGTGTCAATAGATTTAGACTATTTTTGCCCGACTTTTGACCTTCTTTCTTTAGTAGGTATAAATAGGTCAAGAACGTATTCTGTCGACACGCACACAAGGTTTTCGAGACTAAAATCCTGTATCGACAATCTCTCTCCTCTTTTCTCAAGATTTCTCATCTTTCCAATGGCGCCCAAAGTTGAAGACAATGTTAACGAAGGGTACGAGTTGGTGCGCAATGCTTTTGAGGATGCACCAACAGATATACAAAGGGTTATCACTCTAATTTCCGAGTCTGGATTAGAGTTTCTTGTTTCTGAACCAACAAAAATCTGGAAGAAAGAGATAATTGAATTTTATACTTCTGCAACATTGGACTCTTCCGGCCTCAAGATCAAATCCACTATTCATAGGACAACAGTGAAACTTACTCCAAGAAGTTTAAGAAAGACACTTCAACTACCTAACGTACAAGATGAAGAAGAGGTCCCAGCCTCTAAGACAAGGGAGGCTCTCCAATGGTGTGGACTGGATCCAACCATAAAGATTGGAGCAGCCATCAACCGAAAAGGAATGAATCAACAGGGCAAATTTCTATCTGAAGTAGTAGGAAAAGTAATTTTGTGTAAACCAGGAGGCCATGATAGGATTTCGGCCTTAATGTTTAATCTCATGACAAGGATAATCTTCAGGATTAACACAGACTGGTCAGGAGTTGTGTTTGATAAAATCAAGGAAGGTATTAAGAAGCCAAATTTGGCTAGGATTTTGAGTTTATACCTTGCTGGAGTCATTCCAGAAATCATGCAACAGATACCAGGGTCCAAAATCAATCACATGAGAAAAATTGATATGAGATTATTCTCAAGGTGGGATAGAGTTCTGTCCAACGAGATGCCTGCTGTGGACAGGCAGGACATAACTGAGATGTCACCTGGACATGAACAAGGCACTGAACAACATCAAGAAGAACAAGTTAGAGAACCAGCTGAGGACCAGACAGGGTCTACTCTTGCCCAGGAAGAAACATTACCTACACAGGTGCAGGGGGAGCCAGTTCATTCTCCTGCCCAGCACATTTCTAATTCTGAACAATTATCGGGAGAGACCATTGTGGAAACAGTATAAGTGGAAGAAGGAATAAACTTATCAGAATATTTAAACAATGCAGATATTGATGTATCATCTCCTGCACCAACACAAAAAGGAATTCACTCTAGATGAGCTGTTTCCTGATGATGGAATTGCTACTGCTAGAATTGAGAAGGAGCAAGAACTTGGGAAGGAGTAAGATATTGAGAAGGAGCAAGATATTGAGAAGGAGCAAGATGTTGAGGGGGAGCAAGTGAATATTGAGAAGGAACAACATGTCACTGAGACAGAAATTCCTCCAACACCTCCTGAAAGTGTTCAGATTGAAAGCTCTTTAGAATCTGAGACTGACAAAGCCAGAGAGGCTAAGAAAAGGAAGTTCATGGTCTTCAAGAGAAGAAGCCATAGCTATAAGCAGGCTCTACAGACTTCAACTCATCAATCTTCTTCTGCTTTTGATTACAATAAGTTCATGGTAGATTTGCAGGTAAAGATGGATGAGCAAAGATTAGCCTTGGAGAGATATGTTGATGAGAGTAATAAATCACTTCAATTTGATTTGGCTCAAGACATTAAGTCCATCAGATTTGAAGTAAACCTGAATAAAAAGGAAATGACAGATTGCTTCCACAAGGGAGGTAATGCTGTGGTTTTTCTAGCTCAACAACAGCAAACTATCCTTACAAAAGTGGATGATATTGCATTGAAATAAGGATATGTTCTAGAAAATCAGCTGAGAATGAATGACAATCTGACTGAATCTCACAATGAAATTCTCACTGAGTTAACAAATACTGCTACAGGGCTGACTGATGCAAGGGCTAAAGAGATGGAAATTTATGATCAGAAACTCAAGGATACCATAACTTCAGTTCACACTGCTAACACCACCTCACAGAAAGAAATATCTGACAAGCTTCTTAAATTAAAACCATTCTTTAAAGAGGGTGTGAATTTTCTTGATAATCAAATAAGGTTTCAAAAGGATGATCTTAGGGATCATGTTGCCAGAGAAGTCCTAAAGGGGGAGAGGGTACTTATTCATGCTGGCTCAGAACATGCCAAGTGGGTAACCAACAGTGTAAGAGCCACATTGGGCTATCTACCATTATGTGATGATGATATTATTGCTGAGTCAGGAATTCACCAAGGTCTACTGAAGGCAATCAACCTGAGGTTGCCCAAGTCATTTACCCCCCTGCTGATTTTGATATGATTCAACAGCAAGTGCAGGCCATGTACAGTCCTCCAAAGGAGGTTACAAATGTTGTTATTAAAAAATTTGATAAGCCTGAAGCAAGTTTGAAAGAACAACAAGATGCTCAATTGTCCAAGAAGAGATTTAGAGAGCAAGCTGAACTCAGACCTGATTTTGAGCAGTGGAGCTCAACTTTAAGAAACATTATACTAACTGCCTAGAAGGCTGTGAAGGATCAAGTCCATGAAAGAGGAAAATGGTATAATAATATTGAATGGCAAAAGTATGAGGCTAGGCAGGAGGCCATAGTTCAGTTCAGAAGGAAAGCTAAGATGGGGAGGCTACCACCAGATGCTCAGGAGACCAGCAAATATTTTCCCAAGCCCTTTCATTACTTTGAAAGGCAAAGGCTCAAGGAGGAAGCTCAGAAGAAAGCTGAACTGAAAGGCAAGATGCCTGCTGATGTTGCTGAACCTACTGTGAAGGCTCAAATTCAACCAGGCAAAGGAATTGTCATAAGGGAGCCTGATCAGTCTTAGATTAAGCTTATCAGTTCTTTCAAATATTTTGTAGTGATTTGTTTATTTTACCAATCAATGTAAACAAGCTGTAACAAACATTTCTAAAATGTATAAACAAAACTTTGTTCTGTAATCATTTCTTCATGTTCATCTTTATTCTGTGATGAATCTGTCGCTTAATGTTTTGTTTTTAAATGTTTTTTGTTATGTCATGCTTATGTACATCATCATGTTAAATTTTTATAAATGGTGTATATTATTAGCTAAAAGGGTTATGACTTCTCCAAATAGGGGAGATTGTTGGGTACATTGGAAAATGTGTACCTGATTTGAAGAAGCCTAACTTAGCTCAATGATATACATCAAGGTGTATTTGATGTTATTTTGAGTTGACATATGCAGGTTAAGAATGTACTAAAAAAGCAGGAAAATTATTCTAAGTCCATGTGTCGACACAAGAAGAAGCTGTGTCGACACTTCAGAATAATTATGTCGACACTTGAAGAAGGTTATGTCGACACAGAGAAAAAGAGTCGACAACATCTGTATCGACACCGGGAAGCAGTGTCGACACACTGAGGCAGAGTCGACTACATTTATGTCTACACCAGAAGGCCGTGTCGACACACTGAGGCAGAGTCAACTACATTTGTGTCTACACCAGAAGACTGAGTCGACACATATAGGCAGAGTAGTCAACTGCTGTGTCGACACCTAAAGGCAGTGTCGACACATACTATGTTCTGATTCTACATCAACTGTGTCGACACACAAGACTTGTGTCGACACACTGCAAAGTCTAGACCAAGTCATTTGCTGAAGAATGATGAAGTGTTTGAGTCGACACAAATACTCAGTGTCGACTCATTCTCAAGATGCAGTATGAAGAAGCTGAGTCGACTTAAAGGCAGACATGTTGACATCATCAAAGGCTGTGTCGACACCAAAGTTACTTGTGTCGACACATATTGACAGTTGGTCTCGACACTTACTGACAGACAGTCTGGACACTTTGCTGACCAAGACAAAGGCACAAGATCTGTTTGAAGACTTGATAGCTGTGAGTTATAACAGGTTAACTGAAGCTGTCAGACTTGTCAGAAGTTAGTTAGAAACTGGATCAGCCGGTTACCAAGAAGAAGGTCTATAAATAGACAGATTCAGAAGTAGAAAAAAAAACAATTGATTTTTGATTAAGAAGCAATACACATAGAAACTGATTGAGTAATCAAATCAAGAAAGTGCAAGGCACGGAAGAAGATCTTCATCAGAAGATCTAAGAAGACATTCTGAAGGGTACAACCTCCCAGGATCTGTCTAAGTAGAATTCATCCAAAAATTCTGAAGTATTATCAAAGGTATTGGATAGAGAGAGAGATCTAGTCATTTGAAGATCAAGAAGGAAGCTGTCACAGGTTTCTCAAGAAGCTGTCAGGAAATCAACTCAGTTAAGTTTAGATTCAAGAAGCTTTGAAGAAAGCTAAGGTTCAGTTAATTTCATCCATCAGTTGATCAAGTGTTGTCTTGTCCCTTCTCTCTCATCAAAGGTAAGATATAATAAAACTCTTTTCAAATTTTGTACGATCTATTAATATAAATCTGAGTTGTAAGCCTATGTTATAAAGGCTGAGTGTAGGAGATTTGATCTCTGAGTGGTAGGGTTGTGTATGCCTGAGTGTAGGAGAAGGTATTTCTCTGAGGTGTAGCCCTTGTGTCAAGGCTGAGGTAGGGCTGAATAGCCTGAGTTGTAGGTACCTTTCCAGGTTCTGAGCTGTAGGATCTGTGGATTTGAGTTAAAGAAGGAAGTTAGGCCAAATCTAGCACACTGCTAGATAGGTGAAGGGGGAAAGTGGATGTACCCAGACCTTGGGGAACCACTATAAATCTGTGTGCAATCTGTGATGTGTGAATATCTGTGATTGCTATGCTGTGTTTGCTGAAGTATATTCTGCATTTTATTTTATTCAGTAGTTATATTCTGCCTAAAGTGAAAACAAGCATTAGAACCTATTCACCCCCCCTCTAGGTGTTTTGGTAGTCTTGAAAGTAAAACTATCAGGGGAGCCTTCAGTCTTCTGCAGGTTCAGTTAGCTGATAGAAGAACTCAAGACCTAGCCGTTATTTTGTCTTCTTCAGCAAGTTCAGAAACTAGATTCTGAGATTCTTCCAGCAGAGGCATAATTTCTTCCTATTGCTGTGAAGAAAGTTAGAGCTAAGATAACTCAGCTCTAGTAGTTGATACAGAGAAATTTCTTTATGTCAAAAATAAAAAAAACTATTATTTTTCTGTAGGATCCTTTTAGATCTGAGTTGTAGGACCTTTGGCTTGAGATAGGGAAAATTTTCCTGAGCTGTAGGAGAGTTATACTCTCTGAGTGTAGGATCCAGTTTGGATTTGAGGTAGGTGATCATTTGATCACTGAGTTATAGGGCCTTTGGGCCTGAGGTAAGTGAGTTATTCTAACAGAGTTGTAGGGCACTTGTGCCTAAGCTATAGGATCCTTTTGATCTGAGGTAGGGCCTTTGTGCCAGAGCTGTAGGAGAGTCATTCTCTCTGAGGTAGGATCATTTGTGGATCTGTGGTAGGGCTGTCCTCCCAGCCTGAGTTATAGGTCCTTTGGACTAAGGTAGGTGATCTATTGATCACTGAGTTATAGGGCACTTATGCTTGAGCTGTAAGTATTGGAGGATACTGAGAGATCTTGAGGGATATGAGGTGTATTCTCTTTGTGCTGAGTTTTGGAGAAGTGTCTTGGCTAACTGAAAGTTAGAAAGGTGGGAGGAGAGTGGATGTATATATAATCTGGGGAACCACTATAATTTCTATGTATGCTTTTCAGTGTTGTTTCCTTTTTGCTGGTTCTTGAAAGCTAATAGATGCCAACAAACTAAGTAACTAAAGAAGAAACTTAAAGAAAGTCATAAGACTTCAATAAACCTATTCACCCCCCCCCCCTTTATAGGTTGCATGCTATCTTGAAAACAAAGACTTTCAAGTGGTATTAGAGGGAGGTTGCTCAAAAAGGATTTAATAATCTGAGTGATCTCCTAGGGTAGCTACAGATCTGAACTTATGGGTTCTAGAGAGAACCATAAGGAGCTTTGTTCTATGAAACTCCCCATCTGCATGAAGGAGTATTTTGGAATTTTGAAAGAGAGGGTCAGACTGTTTATGGAAGCCTTTGACCCTAGAATATTTATGACTATCAAACAGGGACCCTTTAGCCCTATGAAGGTCTTAGTTCTAGATGCCAATGTCCAGACTCCCAAGACTTATTTAAAAATGACAAAGGATGAGGTCATGTTGGCTGCATTGGACAAGAGAGACCAGAACATCATAATCAGTATTATTGATGATTCTACCTTTCAAAACATGGTCCACTGCCAGACCTCTAAAGAGATTTGGGATACCTTAGTGGTCTACATGGAGGGTACTAAAGAGGTCAGAGATGATAAAAAGTCCATGCTCAACCAGGAGTATGAGGCTTTCAAGTAAACCCTGAAAGAGAATAGTTACTTGCTATAAAAGATTTTTCAGGATCATTAATGAACTGAGGACCTATAGGAGGGTCATCAGTCATTATGAAATAAATGAAGAGTTACTCAGATCTCTCACTAGAGACTGGGATACTAAGATTTGTGCCATAAGAGAGGTGGATAGGCTTGTTGAGACTCCTCCCCAAATATTGTTTGGAAAGCTGCTCTCTTATGAGATGCAGCTAGCTGCCAGGAAAGAGGAGGAGACAACCAGTAGATCCAAAGCCAAGGAGAAGTCCTTGGTATTCAAGGAAGACAACATCATAAAGAGCAAGGAGATGATTCCCTCTCCTTCAAGAAGACCAGCTGATTCAGACAGCTCAGAGTCAGATGAGGACTTTGAGCTTCGCCTCTAAGAAATTTTAGAAGCTGATGAAGAAGAAACATTATAAGAGCAGACCTTCCACCTCTTCTCATAACAGGAGGAATAATTCCAAGGCTGAGAGGTATGATTCTAAATCCAGTAAATATAATTCTTCTAAGGTTGTTTGCTACTGTTGTAGTAAACCAGGGCATGTGATAGCTGACTGTCCAGTGAAGAGGAAGGAAGCTGTTTGAGAAGAAAAACACCAGCATAAGGGCAAGAAGGAGAATTCCTTCATTGCTAAGAAAGATAAGAGATGGACATACTCATCTCATCTGAGTCTAAAGAAGAAGAAGAAGCCTATATTAGGGTAATTGTTGTTGTTGCTGAACAGATCCTGTAGCAGCAGATGAAGACTATCTTGCTACTAGGAAAAGGT
>CM077088.1:1680458-1735104 GCA_039513925.1 Platanthera zijinensis
GGGCACCAGTGGGTGTATAGAAACAAGTTGGATGCAAATGGAATCATTGTAAGGAACAAAGCTAGGCTTGTAGCTCAGGGCTACAGACAGGAGGAAGGTATAGATTATGACCAAACCTTTGCTCCTGTTGCAAGGCTAGAGGCAATAAGGAACTTTCTAGCCTATGCAGCCTATATGAATTTAAGGTTTTTCAGATCGATGTCAAAAGTGCCTTTCTAAATGGTGAGCTAAAGGAAGAGGTATTTGTTAAACAACCACCTGGGTTTGTTTCTTCAACTCAGCCCTCACATGTATTCAAGTTGCAAAAAGCTCTTTATGGACTCAAACAAGCACCAAGAGCCTGGTATGAGACTCTAGCTAGTTTCCTGTTAGAGCACAACTTTGTTAGGGGAGTAGTTGATAGAACCCTCTTCGTCAAGCACCACAAGGACACAATCCTGTTAGTTCAAGTGTATATGGATGACATTATTTTTGGTTTCACTGATCCCAAACTGTGCAAAAAGTTCTCTAACTTGATGCATTCTAAGTTTGAGATGAGTAGTATGGGTGAGCTATCTTACTTTCTTGGTCTCCAAGTAAAGCAAGATGCTGGTGGCATCTTCATCTCCCAATCCAAATATGCCAAGGAATTGGTAAAGAAGTTTGGGATGGCTGATGCTTCAGCAATGCATACACCTATGGCTACTAATGTAGTTATAGATTCTGATGATCAGGGAAAGCCTGTTGATCAAAAGAATTATAGGGCCATTGTTGGTTCCCTATTGTATTTAACTGCAAGTAGGCCAGATATAATGTTTGCTACATGCCTTTGTGCTAGATTCCAGGTCAACCCCAAGGAATCTCATCTGATTCTTCTCAAGAGAATCTTGAGATACCTGAAGGGATGTCCAAATCTAGGACTTGGTACCCAGCTGAATCAGAATTTGAATTAATTGGATACTCTGATTCTGATTATGCTGGTTGTCGAGTTGACAGGAAAAGTACCTCGGGAACTTGTCAGTTCTTGGGAGAGAGATTGGTCTCTTGGTTCTGTAAGAAGTAGGCTTTTGTCTCAACTTCAACTGCAGAGGCTGAATATATAGCAGCTGCTAGTTGTTGTTCACAGATCCTGTGGATACAAAACCAGCTTTTGGATTATGGGTACACACACAAGAACACAAAAATCATGTGTGATAGTACCAGTGCTACATCTATTGCACAAAATCCTGTGCACCACTCTAGAACGAAACACATTGAGATCCGGCACCATTTCCTGAGAGATTGTGTGGAAAAGAACAAGATCAGCCTTGAGTTCATATCCACTGACCTTCAGAGAGGTGATATATTCACCAAGCCCTTAGATGAACAGAAGCATCTATTCTTTTGGTTCAACTAGGCATGATTAATGGAAGAGACTAAGTGTGACGTCTGCCTTGTTGAAACTTA
The DNA here is from genome assembly GCA_039513925.1 of Platanthera zijinensis. Taxonomy (NCBI): domain Eukaryota; kingdom Viridiplantae; phylum Streptophyta; class Magnoliopsida; order Asparagales; family Orchidaceae; genus Platanthera; species Platanthera zijinensis. Next base: position 1,681,884 of record CM077088.1, read on the forward strand.
TTTGAAGATCGTCGAACGACGTTCGAAGATAGTCGATCGGATCAAGCCTATCGTCGACCTATGGTTGATGATAGCTTATCTTCTTGAAGATCGTCGACCGGCGTTCGAAGATAGTCGAACAGGTCGAGCCTATCGTTGATCTATGGTTGACGACAGCTTGCTGTTTGTGAAGAACAGAAATAGTCGAACGGTTGATCGACTACTCTACTTCAGGACCGGATCGCGGCGAACGACCGTTCGACCATTGTCTCCAGTATATTTTAAATAGATCAATGATCGTTGTTTTAATATAAAGCGATGGTCGACCTAGGTTAAGAGATCTTTCTTTTTATCGTCGACGGAGAGCGTATTTTGCATTCTGTCTTCCTCCTTGCTCTTTGTCTTGCGATTTCTGCCGCTTCGTCCTCGCCGTCTCTCCCTCGTCTTCTCCAGCCCTTTCGATGGCGATTTCTCTAGCTCTCTTGACCAGTGGTGAAGTTCGATGCAGGCTTCAGTGTGGATTTTGATTCCTTCAGTTGCTGCGAATCCGGAATTGTGGAAATTCTCACCTTATGCAAAGATCAAGGCTTGGAAAAGCTCATGTCCTCTAGGATAAAGATAAACATTCAAGAGATTAAAGAATGGGCATTTACTTCGTCTTCAAATGATGATTCTATGACAGGAACAATTGGAGGAGAAGAGGTAACTTTGACTCCAGCCATTTTAACTGAAATATTTGGATTGATAAATGGGGAAGAAGATTACGAGCAAGATACCCCAGAGTTTGGGAGAATGCTGACAGAGCTGGGACATGCCGAAGGCATTCCCTATAAGCGTCTTAAGGTGAATTTTTCGTTTAAGATTAAGTTCCTTGCTGAACTCGTCGGAAAAGTGCTACTAGGAAAGCACTCTGCCCATGACAATATTACAAGGCAGCAGTTTACACTGATGTGTGCAATTGTGAATAAGAACAAATTAATTGGGCAGGAGTATTGTTTGATTTGATCAGGAAAAAAGAACAGCAAGAAAGAAGTCACCCTAGGTAGGGTGCTTGGGATTTTTCTGAAGGGAGAAATATCCCCATCTGTTAGTTTCAGTTGCTACTTCCATCAATGCCAGCAAGAAGATGGATCCAACCTTGTTCGCCAAGTGGAAAAGGACTTTCTGAAGCCTGCTCCTGCAGGGGTTGCTCCAGCTGCATCTGAGAGCACCAGGACTGCCTCAGTCACTCCTCCCCTATAAGAAGCTGGCTCAGCAAACCTCTCCCTTCCATCTTCTTCATCTGCATTGCCGTCAACTTCAGTTGAAGTTCCATCAACTTCAATTGAAGTACGACCTTCTGCCTCTCATCTTCCTGATTCATCTACAATTCTCCATGCATCACCTCATGCATCTCCTCTCCCTTCTCATCTTGCTAGGATATCTCATCCTAGTTTTGATTTGTTGGTCTCTGAGATTTCTACTCCTTCTCATTCTCCAATTCTTCTTCAGATCACATTGATCATCCTGCATCCACTCATCCAACTCCAATTCACTCTCCATCTCCAGTTCACTCTCCAGTTCATCAAGAATACACCATTCCTGCTGATCATCCATCCACTAAGATTCCCCCTTCATCATTTGAAATCACTCCAGCATTCATTTCTAGCATTTTGGAGTTAATTACACCTTCAATCAAAATTAAGTTTGAAGAGGCAATTGCTCCCCTTGCATCCTCCATCTCTTCTTTGACTGCTGCCATCCAAGCACTCTCAAAGTCTGCTGAGCCCTCTTCCTCTAGGGGCCTGGTTTCAGTATCTACTGAAATCAGGCAGGGGGAGATGCTTAATGAAGATGTCCCTGAGCTGCCTTTGGCCTCCCCTCCAGCAGATCCTCCTGCAGTTGCAGAGAAAGAATTGAAGATTCAGCTCCTCCTCCATTATCTGAAAAAGAAATTTCTGATGCCTTAATCAAGTCTGAATTCATTGTCAAAGTTTGCCTAGAAGAATGTTTACTCCCCTGGTCGCCCTATACCTAGAAGGAGTTATCACTTCCTTTCTAGATGAATTATGGGAGTTAGGACACTCAAAGGACAATTCTGAAGGTATCCTTTTACTCACTTTTTAGACTTGATAACTGATATGATAGTTTGGGAATACCTGGAAGGAATGATTCGATGTCATTTAGCAAAATTTTATTCATATATTACAGATAAAATGGAAGAAGTATTAGATGTTTCAAGAGCCTGATCACCAACCAGCTACAGATGTTCAAACTGAACTAGAACCAGTTGCTCAAGTTTCTGAGGGGCTGCTCAGCCAGCTCAGCTAGCAGTGCAAGTAGAACTGGTCACCATGACAGTTTCTGATCAACAAGAAAAGGCTTCAGATGCTCAAATTGAAAAGTCTACTGTATGGGATGATTCCCCTGGATTAGATTTAGATGCTCTCCTGGCACAGGATGCTATGGAAGAAGAATTAGAAAAAGCTGCCCTAAAAGAAAAGGAAAGAGCTGTGCAAGAGGCAATTGATCCATATGATCTCCCTATTTCTTCAAATTCTGAGGATGAAATTGATTCTGATGAATTTGATGAGTCTAAAAGAAAAAGATCTACTATAAAAGAAAAGGAAAGCTGTGGCTCCTCCTCCAAATCCAGATAATAATACTCCCTACTATATCCTGAAAGGAATTGATCCTAAATCAAAAGATTTCCAACACTGGATGGCATTTTCTAAAAATCAGCAGAAGCAAAGGAAGAAGTCAAAGAGGTATGACAGTCCTGTCCCAAGATGGACTCATAGAGGTCCTCCTCCTCCACCTCCCAGTATAGGAGCCTCTGGAAAACCTATCTGCAAATCCTGCTGCTCAGTCTGACAGGTTCAACCTATCTCAGTCATCACAAAGGAAAAGTTCTCAAGGATATCAAGGTAAAACTCAATTTGGCTATCAAAGACTTGATGCTGATGTTAAGGAAACAAGTAAAGGAGGTGGTGTATAAAAGACCAACTTTTTCTCCTCCTCCTTCCAAAGAACTCAAGAGCTCAACCTCTCCAAAGCCAGATCATACTGTGAAGGCTCTTTCAAAAGTTATTCAGGATAAAGAGCCAGTTGATACATCTTCTGAAAATGTGTATGAAAGCCCAGAGCTTGATACTAATTTCAGGATGGCTCGTTTTCTTGAACTTGTTGGTTCAGCTCAAATTAAGAAAGCTAAAGCTGAAGGCAAAGACACTACAGGATTGACCACTATGTCAAAATTCAGAATGAAGGAGCTCGATAAATTACAGGTTAGGCCTGAGGTATTTGATCCTTCAAAATACATGGAAAAGCATCCTGAGGCAGTTGTCCCAAGAGCGTCAGAATCGAAAATCATTGGAGAACAAGACCTGAAGTTGTCGAGAAAAGAAGCTCAAGATCCTTCTAGAAAAATTACTTTCATTCCAGTTCTTCTTAACCTAAACCTATTTCTATGCATCTTAAAATTTCATTGATTGACAGTTAATTGCTTATCTGTTTGATTGATGTTATCTTCTTAGTTATTTCTCTTCATGCATTTTATTTATTTTCAGTATTTAGTTTTGTATTTAATTGTTGAGAGACTTAACTCAAATAGGGGGAGATTGTTGGTACCCTAGGTTTTGATTTGAGTTCAGTCTTCTCTTTTAGTCTCTTGACCCAAGATTATCTATGGTCAAAGGTTTGTTGATAGGATAGATTCTCTAGTTGTGTAGAATTGCCTGTCCAGATGAAAATCTGGCTAAGTAATTTCTGGTTCGACTATGGTCGAACGTCGCTCGACTATCGTCGATCAGCCGATCGATGATCGTCTTCCTGATAGCTCGACTATCTGTTTGATAGGTCGACTATCTGTTCTCGTTGATAGTTCGACTATCTGTTTGATAGGTCGACTATCTATCTTCTTTGATAGTTCGACTATCTGTTGATAGATCGACTATCTGGTCTTCTTAATATTTCAACTATCTGCTTGGATAGTTCAACTATTTGATAGTTCGACTATCTGTTGATAGGTCGACTATCTGTTTTCTTTGATAGTTCGACTATTGTTGATAGGTCGACTATCTGTTTTCTTTGATAGTTCGACTATCTGTTGAAAGTTTCGACTATCTGTTTTCTTTGATAGTTCGACTATCTGTTGATAGGTCGACTATCTGTTTTCTTTGATAGTTCGGACTATCTGTTTGATAGGTTGACTATCTATTTTGCTTGATAGCTCGACTATCAGTCTTGATAGATCGACTATCTGATAGCTCGACTATCTGTCCTGATAGTTCGACTATCTGCTGTGGTAGTTTGACTATCTTCTTTGATAGTTCGACTATCTGTATCGTTCGACTATCTGTCTGATAGGTCGACGATCTCTGTGCTTCGGTCGACTATCTCCGAGGGCCGTTCGACCTTTTGCTATATGTCTTGAGTAATTTTGTCATCTTCTATTATGTGATTTATTTCATATTTATTTTGGCATATTTTATAAAAGATTATTTGAATAGATTTATGATATTATTTCCATGCAATATCTGCTCCATTCCTTATGCATGAGCCAATCTTTTTCTGACAAAGTTGTTTATCTTATTAGCTGAGATATGATTTCTGCTTTATCTGCCAGGCTGTCCTTTATAGCCGTTAGACTCAAAAAGTCTTCCTTGGCCGTAAAGAGTCTCTTCTGATGTGACTTTCTCTAGTATTATTTTTATGAGTTACTTGCAGCTTCTTAGAAAGCTTTATCCTTTTTAGGATATCTGTCTGCAGTTTTTGTTCCTGCTTTATGCTATTTGCAGCCCAGCTTGCAGAGTTCAGTAGAAGACAAGATTCAAACTTAAATTAGAGCCGTTGTTGCTGCTGCTATATAAAGAATTCTTTGGAGAAAGAAATCAACTAGTTCATAGCTGAAAAACCAGTTCACATATACAAAAAGCTAACAACAGCATTCAAGCTTACAACTTATAGTTTACAACTGCTCTCAGCTCGTCACATTCAATTGAGAAGAAGTTTTAGCTCTTCACTCTTCTTCAACCTGAGTTCTCCTGCTTCCAGGAAGATCTTCACTCAGAGCTTTTTGAAGAAGAAGAAGAAGAAGATAGCTGCCTGAAGAAGAATTTTCAATTCATATTCTTTATCTTCTTGTTGCTTTTTCCTTCAGATTTTCTGAAGTGTTTTTTGCACTGAAGCAAGACTTCACCTGGACGTTCTTTTAGCCAGGGGGAGCCTTGACTCTTTAGAGCTTTCTAGCTCAGTGCAAGTTCTTGTGCTTCTCTAATCTATTGTAAAATAGAGAAGACATTTTTAACCTCCTTTCCCCTCCTATAATAAAGGGTTATTACTCCTTCAAAAGTATACCTTGGTGGCAGGGCACCTGATCAAAAACCTGTGTTGGTTTTTAGACACCTGATCAAAAGTCTAAAGGGTTTCTGGATCTACCTGAAGCAGATCTTGTTGGTGGTAGGGCACCTGATCAAAAACCTGAGTGAATTCCTACCTTGTTGGTAGAAGAGTGGACGTACCCAAGTTGTTTGGGGAACCACTATAAATTCCCTTGTATTATCTGGTTGTTTGATTTATTACTTGTGTTGTTGGCTGTGATTAGTCTTAACTAGGTTGCTAGTTGCTGTTTAGGATTCCAAGCCTTAACTGTAATTACAGTTGGCTGCCTTTTGTGCACAACACTTGTGTTAGGCTTTAGGGTTACTTCTCAAATATCTATAACCTTCATTCCACAATTAACTCCAAGGGAGTTGAGTAGACAGTCAACTTTACTAGTGCAATTTTTGATTACTCTATTCACCCCCCTCTAGAGTAGTATCTATCCCTTTTCTTTCAACCAACACTAAAAAAACACTAGAAAAAGAATGGGAGCACCATGTGCTTACCCCCCCAGCAACGTAGCATGCAATTGCACACCACAACGGGCAAAACTAGTGCACTTTGCATGAAAGTTTGTACAAGTGAAATACAAGCAAATAAAGACTAAAAGTTTAGTGCATATGAGTTAAATCTAGCCCAGATGAATCTGAAAAATCCTATAAATATCAGACTCATCAATAGGTTGTATATTAAAATATATGAGTAGAGAAAATTAATAAGGGCGTAACTGGAGGTCAGTCATGGCTCACACTCCTATCGAGATCTAGCCCATTCTGTCAAATAGTTATCTCCTAACGGGTCAGAGGTGAGTCAAGCGCTAAAAATTCTACACGCGTCTGTGTCAATACATGTCCATGAGGGAGCTGATAAGTAAAAACTAATTTGGAGATAGTTAAAATTTAAAATTAAAATGGATTTATAAATTAGGCGTTCTGTATGTTCTATCTCTTTTTTTTACTTATATACTTCGATTATGCCAAGCGTACCTATCGAGTAATAGTATATTATTTTAAAATATCAAGCCATATTTTTCCACGAAATCTGTGTCGAGTACTCTATTTTAAGGAATGGAACTATTATTTTATCGAAAAAATTTAAGTGTTTGTTTTGAAAATGAAAATAAAAGTAAACACGTATGGTTTCGAAAATAGATGAGGTAGAGAGTCCTCGACTTTTGTTTTACTTTGGAAAATACTTTTTAAATAATTAAACTCTACTTTTTTATTAATTAAATTCTTTCACCGTGGAGGTTCCCTAAATATGAGTGCACCTCTATCGAGGATACATCCACCTGTGATTACGTACTTTGACTGAACTTTCATATCTAATCAAAAATACCTTAATTCACGCTTTACATTGTGAACCTCGCTATTGACCACCTACTAGTTTTCGAAGGTTCAACCCGGGAGGCTTACGTTCATCTCTTTTGAGAATGATGCGTTTTTTTCTCTTTACCTGAGAATGATCAATTTCTTGGTAAATCTTAAGTTTTATTTTAGAAAATAGGGTTTTCATAATACAGAACTAATATCCTTCCCAAAGATCATCTCATTTCAGTGCTAAAAGGTTCTTATCCTCTCATCGGGATGGGGGTGGTAGTTGAAAATTAAAAGACTTATAAAAGTGTAGAAATAATATCCGTCCCAAAGTTTCTCAGTTAATACTAATAAGTTCTTAGCCTCTCAATTGGGATAAGGGTGGTAATAATAAAATTTAATGACTTATAAAAGTGCAGAAATAATATCTTTCCCAACCATCATAAAAAAGCACTAAAAAGTTCTAAGCCTCTCATCAAGGATGGAGGTGGTAGTAAATGAATTGTGAAAAAAATAAAGAAAGTTCTTACGCACACACCTTGTCTCAACAGAAATGGAACTAAGTTAAATGTAATAAGAGTTGAAGAAGTACATGAAAACTGAAATTGTATTGCTTAAAAAATTGTTACATACTAGGAAACCCAACAAGGGTTAGGAAAATATCACTCAAAAGCTACTCATAACACTATATAGAACTTTGTTGAACTCTACTAGTTCTCCTTAAACTTTAGCCATGGCCCACCTTTTATAGCCGAAAAATTTGAGGTACACCCCCTAACATGTAGCCTAGGGCATGTCGCCTAGGCGTGTCGCTGACATGACAGCTATGGATAGAATTTCTGAAGGCTTTTAGATTGGATTGACCAAGTTCACGGGCATGACTTGAGGGTCACGGGCGTGACTTGAGGGTCACGGGCGTGTCTCCAAGGCGTGTCTCCATGGCATGATAGATTGGCTTCTTCCAGATGTGATAGCTAGACTTCTTCTTTATCACGACTGAGGTCACAGGCATGACAGCTGGCACACGAGCGTGTTGTAGGGCTTGACTCTAGTTTGCTTGCTTTAAGACTTCAACATGGAATGATAGCAGGTTCATTGCTTAGCCACGGGTGATATCACGGTCGTGACAGGTCTACTATGGGCATGTAACCCAGGCGTGACTGCACTTACTATCTGAAATCTGTCGACCTGTTGGAACTGCTTGTTTTAAAGTTACACACCCTAGGTATAGGGCGTGACCTAGGGGCGTGACATTGAATTTTTGGTGAATTGCCCCAAATGTTTAGAAATACCTTAGGGCACAAAAAAGATTAAGTTAGAACTAAAAGTAGAAAAGAAATGGTGTATTAAAATATTTATATAATATAATTTCAATTTTTATTAAAACAAAACAAAAATATAACCTAAAATATGTATATTTTGCTACTCATCAAATATCCCCATAATTAAGTTTTAATATTCCAGAGAAAAAGTATGAGGTTAGTATATGAACTGTTATAAAATTTCTAATTCAACTATAAATTTATTAAATCAAAGGAAGAGAGACATAAAGATCTGGAGTATAAAGAATTAAGTCCTATATTATGCTAATGATTTAGCCAGAAATAAATGTTCTTAGCCATAAGACATCTTGAGAAACCAAATAAACAAGCAACATTACAATCATTATTAACAAGTTAGATTGGAATTATAAAAACCATACTTTGAAAGAGATATGATGGAAAATAGACAACCTATTAAATATGCTCTCTCAAAATGTTAAGTAAAGTTAAATCAATTTGTAGTGGTTTTATGGGATACAAACTTGGTATTTGCCTATATAGTTGGCTTTGATGTAGGGGGTGATGATATTTTCCTCTCACCTTATTCTTGCTTTGTTACAACTTCTTTAGGAAAATTATTTCCAAGGCAGAAAAAACATTGCAGAATTAAATTTATTTTAATCCAATGTATATGGTTAGGAGAACATACTCCATTTCATATAATCTTTTAATAATTAATGGATGCATATTTTTATGGAATGAAATCTTACTCCCATTGATATATGATCTTTTATTTTCTAGGAGCACATAATCCTATATGCTTGCCTACATAAGAAAATATGCCAAGCAAAAAGTAAATAGGTATGGGTTTAAAACAATATTCGAATTTTGATAAAAAATTTTGAGAGAAACAAAAAATAGCTTGAAAATTCTTATATTTCAATAAGAGTGATGTTTAGATAATTATAGTCTATGATGTTTAGCTAACATAATACACATGCTTTTATTTATCGTAAGCTAGAAGTAGTGCTCAAAACAAATCTTCTAACCTTTAAATTAAATACACAAGATATTCTTTAAAACTTAACTCCAGATATTTAGATCTATCAATTTATGATAAATAAATGACTAGTAAATGTAAAAAATAGATAATGGTTTATATATGAACTCAAAAATATTTTTAGTTTCGGAAAAGAGAAAAAGAAGTAGGGGTTTTAATTTTATTTTAGGATGATTGATTAAGCAAAATATATACATAGGAAGATTTTTATTTTATTTTTGATTATTATGTTATATATATTTAAGCAAATATATACATAAATTTGATATGAAAATTTTATGTATAAAAAACAAGACTTAATTATTATTTTTTTGAAAAATACATATACGTATAAATGCAGTTTTAAAGCAAGAAAATACATCGCCATACTTATGTTGGGCATAAGTATGAAGAAAAAGATGATATATACAAAAACTGTAAAGTACAATAAGATAAAGATGCTTTCTTGATTGGAGGTCAGGGAGGCCAAAAGTAAAAACCAGCAGATTTAGTAAAACAAAATATATAAAGCAAATAACTAGGGGTGCCTCCCACAAGCGCTTTGTTTAATCATCGCGTAGCTTGACTTATTTAGTGGGAAGATTTATAAGGTATGAAGGTTGTGGGATACCATTTTTTATTTAAGAGTACCCCACAAGATAAAGTTTTAAGCGATGCCCGTTTACTTTAAAAGAGCCTAGTTTGGATGAGAAATAAGAACAGTCCCATATGGCCAAACCTCTTTAATAGTAAAGGGGTCGGACCATCGGGATTTTAATTTCCCCAGGAAAAGTCTAAGGCGTTAGTTATAAAGAAGGGTGAGATCGCCCGATGAAAAAGATTTTGGAAATCTTTTTTATCATGATAAAACTTAGAGCACTCCTTTTTGAATTTATTACTTTCATAGGCGTTGGCACGTCATTCATCAAGTTCATTTAGTTGAAATTTCTTAGTTTGGAGGCTAAGTTCATATCTAAGTTTAAAAACTTTAATGCCTAGTATGTGAAATGTTCTAATTCTACCAGAAGTTGGCACGCTTTTCCATATACTAAACGATAATGCATACAATGGATAACGGTTTTGTATGCCATTCGAAAAGCCCAAACTGCTTCATCAAGCTTAAGCGACCAATCTTTTTGATTGATGGCTACAGTTTTCTACAGAATACGCTTGAGTTCCATATTAACTACCAACACTTGGCAGCTCGTTTGTGGGTGATAAGCGATGGTGAGTTTGTGAGTGACTCGATATTTAGCAAAAATTAGATAACTGGCTATTATAGAAATGTGTGCCGCGATCACTGACAATTGCACGAGGCATGCCAAATGCCAAAATAAGTTTTTAAAAAATTTCACGACCACTCTCGCATCATTGGTGGGCAGAGCTTGCTCTTCTGCCCACCTTGAAATGTAGTCAACCTCTACTAAAATATAATGATTTTTATAAGATGGAGGCAGATGGCCTATAAAATCTATTCCCCATAGATCAAATATTTAACATTCTATAAATAAGTTTTGAGGTATTTCGTCCCGACGGGAAATATTACCTGACCGTTAGCAGCTATTACAAGTGTTTACAATTTTTATAGCATCTTTGAATAAAGTGGGCCAAAGATTCCCGTTGTTGAAAACGAAAACTCAGTCTCTATGGAGTTCACCCTTGGGGAAGGCGTGATCGCACACTTACTTCTCTCTCACAAGCCAAACGACTAAGGAAAAAGAACAAGGGATAGACCCAAGGGCTCGGCGTGGAGTTCCCACCCCACACTTGGAAGATCTTAGAGCGCTTCCCCTCCATTGCCAGATGTCGAGCTTAGGATACCTCAAAAAGCGTAAGAAGACTGGGGCACAAGCAAGCATGCCTTCTGAGGTTCCCCCTTGGGTCAATTTATAGATTTATGGAACCAACCTACAAATAGCCAACCTTCGCTGTTCTAACAGCTATGTGCAGCCCAACTGGGTCTGCCAACAGCTTAACTCCGCTGTTCTAACAGGATATAGGCAAGCCAAAAGGGGTAAAATAGTAAAGATATATCACAGAAAAAACTGGGCGAGTGGCCCTCTTAAACCTCCACTCCCCTAGGGAGGCGAGTGCTCGATGGAGCTGGCACTCGCCGCCTCTTCCAGCCTTAGAAAAGTGTGGGCCTGGCCTGCCCCACTCTCCTACTACTCGCCGAGCCATAGGGGAGAGTGCAAGAAGACCTGCTCCACTATCCCACTGCTCGGCGAGCCCCAGGGGCAAGTGCGAGCCGACTGCTCCACTCGCCCTCACACAATCCACCCCACTTGGGCGAGCCGAGGGGGCTTCCAGGGATCTCGCCTCCCTCCGGCTTGCCTAGGACCCGTACTATTAGACTGGTCGATCTGGCTCTTGTGGACCACTACTCGCCGGATACGGGGTTGTACACAATACCCGCTCTTTACGAGGTTGGCCCAAGCTCGTAAAGAATCATCCAACTCTGTAATATGTGGCGAGTGTGATAGGGGCAAGAGAATCTTTAGGTGGGCACAACCATCGGTTATAAATACATGCCCACGTACCTAGGTGGCCTCTACCATCCCCTTACCTGAGCCTTGTTGAGATGCCTCTCTCCAAAGAGCTCCAAGAGAAGCTTATATGCGCCCACGAGATCAACGCAACTCGCATTGCCGCGCTATTCAGCATGTCCCCTAGCACTGCAATGCGCGAGCCGACAAAATCTAATCCTGCAAGAAGGCTAAGTCCATCCCGAAAGACGTTGAATCCGTCTACCGTGACTCGGAATGTGCCCTGACACCCGGGCTCACCTCTCTAAACCAGCTGCTGACCTCAAGGGGAAAGTGGTCATAGACATTCCAGCCATACCCAAAAACCATCAAACCGATGCTGCGACCTCCATGCCGCAAATCCATAACCCGCACAAGGACTCACGGCCTCAGATTCCCCCTGAAATTAGCCTGTAGAGCGAATCACCTGCCTTTGGGACCATGGGGCTGGAATCGCTAAAGTCCAGGTCATCGTTCGCACCCCTGCCCAACAACACACCTTTATGCCTTTATTTATGGAAGGAGGTACCAGAGATATCCCGGTCCCAACCTTCAACCTCATCTCCCCAGGAACCCATCCTCCGGGTCGCGAAATGAGCTTAGCCATACCTCCTTAGTACACCCCAAGGACTGCCGAGCTCATCCCATAAGCTCAACTTTCACGAGAACATTTTGCCTAGGCATCTTTATTGCACTCGCACCCTCTTTCTACCCAAGTTGATTGTTTTTGTAGTTCTCCCTTCTCCGTGTGAAGCCGAGGAATCTTCAGAACCGGCTCGCCGTTCGCCACCCCTGGACCCTGGGGTGACGGAAAGCTTCTTGGATGACTTGTTGGATCCAGCCAAGCTGAGGCGCCGAGTAGTAGAAGTGCTGAAGAAGCAGGACGCCGCCCTGCACCAACTTTGAGCGGACAACGCATATAGCGAGCAGAGACTGCAGGTACTGGAGCAGGACAATGTGATGCTCGCTGATAAGATGGAACACGGCTTGGTGAGCGAGATGATGTCCACCACCCCGATCATGGAGAGACTGAGTGAAAACCTACAGACCTTAAGTCGAGACTTGGACCTTGTCCGCGAGTTTCTCAACCCGTACCGTCCTCCAGGGATGGGGGCGCGAGGTCGGGGCAGATGGAAATGGCTCCCTGGCTGAGCCTACCAGTCCTCTCCCCCAACACCCCCAGCTCGCGCATGTTGACCGAACATTCTTTTGCTTATCATGAACTTCCTTCATTTTGGGGCTGCAAAAGTCCCTGTCTATAAAAACTTGAATAATTTTTACAACTCAATATGCTATTTGAAATAATATACAGTGCCATCTAGGTTCATCTCGCACTAGGATAGGCTAGTCGACGGGTCTACGAGTTGGAGTTGGCAAGTTGGGGTTGGGTAGAGGGTGCTGGCGTGCTGGACTGACCGGTCAGCTCAGTCATAAATTCAGTTTTCTATAAATAGGCTCCCTCACCAACTCCCTGGGCAATCGCCTTTATTGCATTCATAATCCCCTATACTATTCTTCTCTCTACTTGCTCTGGCACCCCAACCCTTTGCAGATATGGGCAAGACAAGGCCTGATGCCAACGGGCGGTCCAAGTGTGCTCGGAAATATGATGAGTACCTTTTCTTTGAGGGAAATACACCTGAGCGCGAGCTCACCAACTTCAAAGCCGAGTACGTCCCCCCCGGTTATGAGGCGTGCTGGCCCGCAGAGGGCGATGCCATTAATTGATTTTACGAGGATGTGTTCACATTCCCCATCCCGCAATTCGAGGTGGGGTTGCGCTTGCCCCTCGGGATGGAAATCCTCCACATCCTCAAGTACTTCGGCGCGGTGCCGTGAAACTGAACCCGAATGTGATCGCCATGATGGTCGCATTCGCCTGCTTCCTCCCTCGAGAGCGGATTGAATTTAACCTGCCCATCTTCCGAAAGCTCTTCACTTACCTTGTGACCAACAACGGGGTCGCCTTTCTAATGGGCTTGCACATTATGGTTCACGAGACAGCGAACAAGAATCACAACTCGATCTCCATGGTCATCTTCATTAAGGGAGATCTCGACAATATACCCTTCTTGCCCCAACAGAAGAGCGAGGAGGTATACTGATCCCCAATGCTATCCGACGACGATGCTGAGATACACAAGTTCTTCCAGGGGAAGGACTACGAGGTAGCCTTCCATCGAAGCGGTATTGACTCGCTCCTCCCAGTTCTGCTCGACAAATCTACATCCCTTTCCTCTTCCTTACTCTATTGGGCTTGCCCAATTATGTGACCATATTTATAACAAGTTATTTCTTGCACGAGAGCGACTACTTCCCGAGCACCTGCCTTTTGCGGACTCGGGACTCCACCCCAATTTTCTCTCGTGCGAGAGCGAGCAGCTGCGGTGGACTGCCGAAGCGAGTCGGGCCGTCCAACCCCTCCTCTAGTAAGAGGCGACCCGACCTGGCGAGATTCATCTTGTCTCACCGCTCCCTACCATAAAATAAGAAGGCGATGGTGGTCTCCTAGGGGAGACTACAACAACAAGTTTTTAAGTACATGAGCTCCCCCGAGACCACGCTAGAGACATTGACAGAGAGCTCGCACATGGAGTCGGTAGAGAAAATCCAGGGGGTGGTGAGTCCCTCCTTACTCCTGCCGAGAAGCTCACGACCTGCTAGCAAGGCTTGCTGAAGAGCCTTCCTCTCTTCAAACTTGGGGGAACAAAAGGTCTCGGTCGGCGAGCCGATTGTCTGCTGGGACGAGGAGACCCACAGGATCTCCATCTCCTCCCTTCATCCCTCCTAGTCAGGTCAACAACCCCCCTCGGGTCATTCCTACACGCTTGGCTTTGGTCTGTATGGCCGCGAGGATGCCGAGGCCTATAATGGGATGACCCTGCGTCAGCTCGGGCACGAGGGCTTGAAAGCCCAAATGCAGGCCCTGGAGATGCATCACATGGTGGTCCGTCGTGGCTTTAACCTCAACAACCTCCTGCTAAAGGCCGAGCAGGACCACGACCTCACCAAGGATAGCACTGTCGACCGGGCAAGGCGGCTTGGCATTGCCGAGGAGATACTCGTGAAGGCGGACGGTAGGATGGTAAGCATCGGCTACCTCCTTCCTTTTTCACTTAGTATTTTTCTTGCATATTGAACTTACCTTGCACTTCTTCCTAGGATACCGAAGCTACGAGTGAACTGCGAGCTCACGCTGCCAACTTAAGGTCTATGCCGCTGAGCTGGAAGAGGAGAATAAAAAAACTGAAGGCAGACAATAAGGAGCTCTAGAGCGAGCTCATCCGCCATATGGACATCATCATGCCCCAGGGCGGCGGTGAGCCAGGCGTAACTCCCAAAATGCCAAAGATTTTCGGCAAGGTGGAGGTTACCGAGAGGCTGCTAGTCAACTCCATCAGCACCACCGACTACACCCTACAAATGATGAAGGATATGAAGGTGCTGGTGGAGGGATGCGAGGAGATCACAGTGAGGGACCTTGTGCTGAACCTATTCCCTCCGGCTACCCCTCCCAGCGAGAAGGATGAAATCTTTGAGTCCCTCTTCAAGGGGGTTAAGGGCTCCAAGGATAGGTGCCAATCCGGAAGGGAGAACTAGGACCGGGGGGACGGCCGGGGGGGGAGGGCGAGAGCTGTCTCGCACCCCCTTCTCATTTTTGTTTTTGTTGTTGTAACTCTTCTCCCCCTTTTTATAACCTTGCCGAGGTGAGTTCTCATTTTTGTAATCAACATTTAGTAATGAAACAAGGATTTGAACAAAATGTTTATCTTTTTTTACTTACTTACTGCGATGTGCTTTCCTGAGAGATTCCCTCCTCCATAGAGCGACCCCGTCAGAGTGGAGCGGGCTGCTAGGATGTATTTGTGTTAGGGTTCGTACTCGCGGAGAGACTGGGTGAGCTCGCCACCGTCGGGCAGTCAAGAGGTGGATTACTCGCTGTGCTAGGCTCGTGACTACCCATCTCGTCCGCGAGCATTCCTCTTTCTTGTCAATGTAAAGCTGAGGTTGTCAGAAATTCCCAAGTTAAATTCTTAGGAGGGTGGAAATATACCGCCGAAGACCACCCCTTCTTTCCTTCCTCAATAGATGTAGGGACCTCAGCTCGCCATCCCCTTTACCCTACCTTTAGTTATTCACCCCAGGTTAGTTAGGATAGACCGTTTACTTAGTTGGTCCTGCAAATACCTAGCTCACCAATAAGAGCTCTTCTTCCCCGAGACTTTGCCAAAACTGAAATTTTCTTGAGTAAAATCTGCAAAGACCTCAGCTCGCCCTTGCCAGTTCTCCTCGAGGTTTACTAGATCCAATATTTCCCTATCCTTTACCACAAGTTACTTTAGATGTCTTGTTTTGATTGGCAATCTGATTTGGGACAGCACAAGATCGAGAACATATAGTCCATTGGTTAACCTCCGGGCGTTACCACCGGCCCAATCAGCTAGGTGAGAGCCTAACGACGAGTGTTGAGCTTCAACCGGGCTTAGCCCTCCAAGGTCATAAAGACATCACTCGAGGATCCCGACCCTGCCAGCTAGGTGGAAGCCTGGAAGCGGGAGCATCTCGGGACCTAACCCACGAGCAAGAATACTTTCCTTTGTCCAACCTCTAGACACTTCCACCAACACAATCAGCTAGGCGAGAGCCTAATGAAAGGTGTTGAGCATCAATGAGGCTCAGCCCTCGAGGGTCATAACGAAATCACACGAGGATCCTTGCCCTGCCAGCTAGGTGGAAACTTGACAGCGGGAGCATCTCGGGACCTAACCCCAGAGCGAGAATACTTTCCTTTATCCAACCTCTAGATGCTACCACCGACCCAATCAGCTAGGTGAGAGCCTGAAGGAGGTTGTTAATAATTAACCAATCTGAGCCCTATAGGGTCATAATGACGTCACTCGAGGATCCCGGACCTGCGAGCTAGGTGGAAGCCAGACAGTGGGAGAATCTCGGGACCTAACCCCAGAGCGAGAATACTTTCCTTTGTCCAACCTCCGGGCGCTACCAACGACCCAATCAGCTAGGTGAGAGCCTGATGGATGGTTTTGAGAATCAACCAGGCTCATCCCTCTAGGTCCCTAACGATGTCACTCGAGGATTTCGGCCATGCCAGCTAGATGGAAGCCTGAGCAGGAGCATCTCGGGACCAAACTCCAGAGCCAGAATACTTTCCTTTGTCCACCCTCCGGGCTCTACCACCGACCCAATCAGCTTGGCGAGAGCCTGATGGCAGGGGTTGAGCATCAACTGGGCTCAGCCCTATAAGGTCATAACAACGTCAATCGAGGATCCCGACCCTACCAGCTAGGTGGAAGCCTGATAGCAGGAGCATCTCGGGACCTAACCCTAGAGCGATAATACTTTCCTTTATCCAACCTCTGCACGCTACCATCTTGGTGGAAGCCTGACAGCGGGAGCATTTTATGACTTAGTTTGATAAATACGACGTTCCCTAAACTTGAGCTGCAAAAGAGTTGGAGCATCAAAGGATTTTATATTCATTAAAGGAACAGACGTACATATTTGCTTTCACGCATAGAAACGTTTCAAGTCATCTCCAATCAAGGTGTGACTTAGGGTATCACCCTCCACATTATGAAGACGGTACCCTCTTGACCTTAGAGCCTCCCCGATAATGTACCGGCCTTCCCAATTGGGGTTGAGCTTCCCCACTGCAGCTGATCTTCTTGCCACATCCACCTTCTTTAGGACCAAGTCCCCTTCCGCGAACTGTTTGACCTTGACGTGCTTGTCGAAGTACTTAGCCATAATTCGCTTGGTCTCTTCCTACCAAATGACAGACAAGATCATGTAGCTCCTCCACCATGTCTAGGGAGAGCCGTAGCTCCTCCCTTATTTTGGCATGCCATTCTTCCCTTCCTTCTTCCGCCTCGACCACCCAAGGTGTCCAGACCTTGAACTATATTGGAAGTATGGCCTCGCAGCCATGGGAGAGCTTGAAGGGGGTCTACCCTATGGTCGTGTTGGGAGTGGTTCTCAGAGCCCATAGAACTAAAGGAAGCTGCTCAACCAAGCTACCCCTCAAATTCTCCACTTTCTTCTTGAGGAGGTTGACGATGATTTTGTTCTCCTCCTCCACCTGCCCGTTACTCCTTGGATGGTGGACAGAGACAAACCTAATATCGATCTCGAGCTGCCCGTAGAAGTTGATGAACTCAACGCTGGTGAACTGAAGCCCATTTTTCGTGACTACGTCCTGGGTCAGGCCGTGCCGACAGATGATCTCCCCCCATAAGAAGTTCTTGATTACCCGGGAGGTCACCTTGGCTAGCGCCTTCACTTCCAACCACTTAGAAAAATAGTCTATCATCACCAGCAGGAACCTCCTATGCCCGCTGGCCTGGGGGAAGGTCCTAACAGATCCATCCCACAAGTGGCGAAGGTCTAGGGAGCCGTGATACTCTTGAGCCGCTGAGCTGGCTAAAGTTAGAGGGGAGAAAACAGATTACACATGTGGCATTTCCTTGTGAACTCTGCAGCATCCTGACTTAGGGTTGGCTAAAAGTACCCCTGTCGGACTATCCTCCCTTCCAAGGTTCTACTTCCCGAGTGACTTTCGCATTCCCCGGAATGCACCTCCTCTAGAATCCTCTCAACCTCCCTCTCAGCCATGCAACATGCCAACATCTAAGAAAGAGTCTTTTGGTACAACTTCCCATTGCGCATGAGATTATATGCCGACTTGTGCTTGAACTTCTTCTTATCCATTCCTTTCGGGAAATCCCCTTTGGATAGAAATGTTGTGAATGGATCCATCCATGAAGGGTGTTGATCCACCTCCATAAACTCTCCCTCGTCGAAGGACGGGTGGAATAGGTCAGTGATGGTACCACCATTCAGGGACCATGCTTGGCCAACTGATTAACCTGCTCATTCTCTTCCCGCAGCATATGTCGGATGGAGAAGGTCTGGAACATACCAATGACCCCCTTCACCTTTGCCAAGTATAACTAGAGAGTAGGTTCCCACGCCTCAAACTCCCCATTGATCTAGGAGTCCATCATAATGGAGTCAGTGAGGACCTCCACATCACACACTCCGAGTTCCTTTGCCAGGTGCAATCGTACTATCACCACCTCATTTTCGACCTGATTTTTAGTGAAGGGAAGTGCACCACCACCGTTTTCTTGATTCTCGTTCCCTGGGGCTCTCCAAGATCACCCCCACCCCTAAGGAATGTCTTCCCAATGCGCCATCTACCATCACCTTCCAGGGAACCGGGCAAGTGAGTTCCGCTTCCGCGACTTCGACCACATAATCATCCAGAAAGTTGGAAATTGCTTGGGCCTTGATCGAGAGGTGCGAGACGTAAGAGATATCGAACTCACTCAGCTCCACCGAACACTTTGCCAACTTTCCTGAATGCTCCACCCCCTCGAAGATGTTGTGGAGGGGATGGTCAGTCACCACTCGGATTGAGTTTGCCTGGAAGTAAGGTCGGAGCCTCCGAGCCAAGATGACTAGAGCAAAGGCGAACTTCTCCAAGATGGGATAACAGAGCTTTTACTTCCTCAGGACCGTCTTACACAGTATATGGGCAGTTGCTTCTTCCTCTCTTCTTGAAATAGGATGATTCTCAAGGCCTGTGCTCTGACCCCAAGATATAAAGATAGATCCTCCCCCTCCTTCTTCCCCTGGAGCAATGAGGGCTGACTTAACTGCCTCTTCAAGGCTTGGAATGCCTCCTCGTATTCCTTAGTCCACTCAAACTTCTTGCCTCCCCTAAATGCTTTGAAGAAGGGAGAGCAATTCTCCCCAGCCCGGGAAAGGAACTTGCTTAGCCCTGCAAACTTTCCTGTCAACCGCTGGCCTCCTTAGCATTTTGAGGCGAACCAAAATCCATGATCATCTTGACCTTATCAGTATTCGGCTCCACCCCTGCGGGGGTGAGAAGATGGCCCAGGAACATTCCCCTGCTAGCTCCGAAGACACACTTAAAGGGGTTCAGCCTCATCTTATACCTTCGGAGGGTGCCGAAGGTCTCCTCCAGATACTGGAGGTGGGAGTCCACCTCCCGGCTCTTGAACATCAGATCATCTATGTATACCTCCATGTTCCTCCCCTTTTGCTCCTAGAAGACCCGATCCATAATCTTTGGGTACGTCGCCCCTGCATTTTTCAACCCAAAGGGCATCATCTTATACAAGTAGCACCCATCCCCAATGATGAAGGAGACATCTTTTACATCGGGGGGGGGGGGCATCTTGATCTGATGATAACCTGAAAAAGCATCTAAGAAACTCATTACAGGGAAATCGACGGCTGAGTCAACCATCGCGTCGATTTGAGGCAAGGGGTAATCATCTTTAGGACATGATTTATTTAGCAAAGTAAAATCAAGACACATTCTCCACCGGCCATCTCCTTTTTTAACCATTATAACGTTGGAGACCCATCCGGGGTATTGGATTTCGGATATAAAGTCGGCCTTGAGGAGCTTGGCCACCTCCTCCCTGATGGGCTCGGCTAACTTGTCCGTCGTGGACCTCTTCTTCTGCTAGGGTGGGAGGGCTTCTGGATTCAGATTGAGGTGGTGGCAGTCAACGTCCGCATCGATCCCTGACATCTCTGCCACGCTCCAAGCGAAGATGTCCACGTTATTATGGATGCATACCATCATCCTCTCCTATTTAATGAGTCCGATATTTATAGGGTTTTTCAGACTCATCTGGGCTTGTTTTCTCACTCGTGCACTGCATTTCAACCGGATTTTGGTTATATTTTCATCTTTCGGTCATTGACCATTTCGTGCACTGTTTTGTCCTAATGGTGTGCAATTGCGCATTCTATTTTTTGGGGTAACCACATGGTGCTCCACGTGGTTCTTTCTAGTTTGTTTCTTTGCTGTGCAGGTAGTCGGGATGTCCCAGATTCATTTTCCAATTTCTGTTCAAAATGCACGGTCGTATGAATTTCTTCTCGCACGGTCTCAAGGCAATCATTAGTTTTATACAGTAATTCTGGGGACTTCTATGGCTACTCGTGCGTTTTGTTCCCACATGGTTTCGGCCAAACTGTGCGAGAAGGAATCGCACGGTCTGCATATTTTTCTCTTGATTTCCGCTTTTTGTGGTTAATCATGTGTTTTCCTTCATGCACGGGTGGAAGCGCCCGTGCGCGAGTAAAACACACGGTTCTCCTGTACCAACACTGCATTCCTGCGCTCTTTGTTTACCTGTGCGATTTCCTTCATGCACGGGAGGAAGCGCCCGTGCGCGAGGAAACGCACGGTCAACACATCTCTCCCGACAGCCATTTTCTGCCAACCAAAATCGCACGGTGAAAGACTTTGTTTCAAGAGCCTAAACACTTAGAGGGGGGGGGGGGGGGTGAATAGGTTTTAATCTTTTAAAGTCCTTTTTAGGCAAACAGTTAGATAATTATTCAACACAGATTAATCAAATCATAGAACATAAACACATCACAGCAAACACCAGATCTATAGTGGTTCCCCAAGATATGGGTACATACACTTTCCCCCTTCGCCTATCCAGTAGATAACTGGATTCAGCCTAACTTCCTTCTACTGGCTCGGATCCGCAGATCTTACAATCTCAGAACCAAAATGGTTCCTATAGCTTTAACAAGTCCTACCTCAGATTCTTCCCCAGAATCCTACCTCAGGCCTCAGCCCTACCTCAGCCTTTATAACTAGGCTTATAACTCAGACTTTCCACAAGTCCTACACCTCAGGCTAACAGCCCTACCTTAGACATTATAATTTCAGGCTTACGACTCAGATCTGATAATTGATCTTACAAGAAATAGAATGTAATAAGAAACAAACAAATTCACCAGCTATATTCCTTTATT
Organism: Platanthera zijinensis; assembly: GCA_039513925.1. Classification (NCBI taxonomy): domain Eukaryota; kingdom Viridiplantae; phylum Streptophyta; class Magnoliopsida; order Asparagales; family Orchidaceae; genus Platanthera; species Platanthera zijinensis. Next base: position 1,703,200 of record CM077088.1, read on the forward strand.
GCTGTAGCCTTCTTGATCAGTTCTTGACTGAACTGATCCTTCTGATCCAGCCTGACTTTGCTTCTCAAAGCTTCTTGATAGAACAAAATAAGGTGGATCTTCTTGCTGTTGAAGTTGATCTTCAGTCAGCTTCTTCCTTAAATTCAGATTGAAATCTTAATCTTTCTTGCAGAACAATTCTGAATCTGTTTCTCTTCACAAAATTCTCTTTTTCATTTTTCTCTACTCTTTCTGTAGTTTCCGATCTGTCTCTTATATAGAGTTTTCTTCATGGTTACCAGTTATTCGGTTTCTAACAAACTACTGATAGATCTGTCAGAGATGTCAGACTGGTTGGATATGACAGCTTTCAAGTCACCAGACATGTCAGTAGATTCTTCAGAGTCATTCAAACTTAGTACAAATCACTCAGCAGGCTGCTTCATATGTGTCGACACATATTGGCCAAGTGTCGACACAAGTCTTTATGGTGTCGACACAATACTCCAAGTGTTGACACAGACATACTTCTGCTTCTCGCCACATCTTCTGTTGAATGTGTCGACACAAGTCCTGTGTGTCGACACAAATGCTTCTGGTGTCGATACAGCTATTGCTGGCAGAAGGCGTTAATTATGTGTCGACACAAGTCCTGTGTGTCAACACAGATGCTTCTTGTCTCGACATAGCTGTTGTCAACAGACGGCGTTGAATTAATGTCGACAGTGTTGAAAGTATCTAGACGACGTTTAGTGTGTGTCAACACAAGTCCTCTGTGTCGACACAATTACTTCTGGTGTCGACATAACTCCTGGCTAAGGTGTCGACACAATTCTGAGTGTCGACACAGCTTCTTCAAAAGTGTCGACTTAGCTTGAGTGTCGACACAACTTCTTCATAAGAGTCGACATAACTTGAGTGTCGACACAACACCTTCATAAGTGTCGACACAACTTCAGAATTTCGACACAAGTTCTTCATAAGTGTCGATACAGCTTCTGGGTGTCGACACAGCTTCTTCACAAGTGCGATACTTGTACTTAGAAAATTTTTTTCAAATGCTTAAACCTGCACAATGTAACTCAAACATCTTTTAAGTACAAATTGATGCATATCATTGACTAAGATAAGGCTTCTCCAAATCTGGTACACATTTTCTAATGTACCCAACAATCTCCCCCTATTTGGAGAAGTCATAACCCTTAGTCAAAGACATACATCTCTCATAATAAAACATAAATAGAAATAGATGAACATTCAATTTATAGCAGGTAAACACATAATCATTGTAAACAACAAAGAAATTAAAACTGAACTGATTTCATTCAATTTTTAGAAAAAAAAATCATGTTTACAAGGATTTCTTTCTACATCAAAACACAAAATGTTATATTGTTCTAATATATAAGCCTATCTATTATGTTATTGACTAGGCTCCTTAATGACAATTCCTTTGCCAGTCTTGATCTTTGGCTGTATAGAAGGTTTAGCATCTTCAGCAGGCTTCTTCCCTTTCAGGGCTTTCTTCTTTAGTTCTTCAGCCTTAATTTTCTGCCTTTCAAAATAATGGAATGGCTTTGGGAAGTACTTGCTTGGCTCCTGAGCATTAGCAGGTAGCTTCCCAGCCTTAGCTTTTCATCTATGTTGAAGAATGGCTTCTTGTCCAGCTTTGTATTTATTCCATTCCTATTCTGAATACCATTTACCCCTGTCATTGGTTTTATCCTTTACAGCTTTCCAGGCAGTAAGTATAATGTTTCTAGAAGTTGGGCTCCACTGCTCAAAGTCTGGCTTCGGCTCAGTTTGGTCTCTGAATCTCTTCTTGGATAGTTGAGCTTCCTTCTGAGCTTCTAAGGCAGCTTCTGATATCTCTACTTTTTACAGAATGACATTTTTGCCTCTTATGGAGGACTATACATTTTCTGCACTTCTTCTTGAACCATTTCAAAGTCTGCTGGGGGGTAGAACACCTGAGCAACTTCAGGCTGATCTCCTTTAAGATAGGCAGGTTGTATCCAAGATTCTGCTACATTATAATCATCACAAAGAGGATGATATCCAAGAGTGGCTTTGATGCTATTTGAAATCCATTTAGCATGGTCAGAGCTAGCTTTGACTAGTAATCTCTCCCTCTTTATGACTTCTCTTTCAATATGACTTCTCAAATCATCCTTTTGAAACCTGACCTGATTAACAACATGGTTAGTTCCTTCCTTAAAGTAATCTCTGAATTTTATCAAGAAATCAGATATATTCTTTTGAAAAGCCTGAAAGGTGGCCTTAACCGCAGCTATATCTTCCTTGATTTGCTTTGAGACTTCATCTTTCACAGCAGTTGATAAATCATTTATCTTTGATAGTATAGCAGAGTGTGAATCTTTAAGATTGTCATTCATTCTTATCTGATTTTCAAGTACATATCCTTCCTTTACTTCAAGTTCATCCACTTTAACTTTGATATCTTGTTGTTGCTTGGCTAGGAACACCACAGCATTACATCCTTTATGGAAGCAATCTGTCATCTCCTTCTTATTTTGATTCACTTCAAATATAATAGATTTGATGTCCTGGGCCAATTGAAACTGTACTCTTTATGAGTTTCATCCACATATTTTTCTATAGATTGTCTTTGTTTATAAAATTTAATATGCATCTAGAGCAGTAAAGAACTGAAGTCAAAGCTTGGTGCAGATGGTGTTATGCTTATTTGCAATGCCTTTTTATATCCAGAACTCTTTTTCTTCAAACCAGCTAGTTTCCTTTTCTTAGCCATTGTGGCTTCTTCATCTTCAGAAGATTCAGTTGTACTTTCAGTATCAACTGTATTCTTTTCAGCTGGGGCATCCTTAGATAACTCCCCCTCAGTTCTTAGAATATCTTTTTCTTGTGCAATCTGCTCCCCCTCAGTCCTTGCAGGAGGAAGATCAGAGAATAGGTCATCCATGGTGAATTCCTACTATATTGGCTCATTTTGAGCTTCTGTCTCAACAGTTTCTTGAGATGCAATGTTAATTTCAGATGTTATGTTCATGATAGTATCTACAGCCAAGTCACTTTCTAAGACCACATCATTAATTCCTCCCCCTTGGGCAGGTAACTCAGTTTCCTGTTCTATGTGTTCTCCCCCTAGAGTTATGTCCATTTGTTGTTCTTGGGTCACACTACCCTGCACTTATTCTTGTGCATCCTTTTGTTGTTGGTCTTCATTAGAACTGAAGACCACTTTCTCCTCAGAATCACTAGAGGATCCAGCCAGTGGAACCACTTTCTTATTTTTCTTATCTTTCTTAGTTTGCTTCTGAGGAGTAGGGACTTCCTTGGTAAGAACTCTATCCCACCTTGATATAATTCTTACATTAATCCTCCTCATATGATTTATTTTTGATCCAGCCACTTGTTTCAATACATCTAGTATTACAGCAGATAAGCATAAAATCAGAATTTTTCCCATGTTTGGTTTCTTAGTTCCTTCATGAACTTTATCAAACACTACTGCTACCCAGCCAGTGTTTATCTTGAATATGATCCTTACTATAAGATTGAACATGTGGACAGAGATTCTATCATGTCCACCAGTTTTGCAAAGAATCACTTTGCCAACTACTTTAGATAGGAATTTTCCTTGGGAATTCATCCCTTTTCTGGTAATATACGATCCAATCTTAATATTGGGGCTCAACCCACACAAGCTTAAAGCTTCTATAATCTGGGAAGGGGTTATTTCATCTATATCCTTGACTGATGGAAGCTGAAGTGATTTCCTGATAGTTTCTAGTGTGAGTTTCACTAGGTAATTTTGAATAGTCCCTTTAATTTTATTGCCTGCAGAATCCACTGTAGCGGTTGAATAAAATTCCAGAACTTCCTTCTTCCATATCTTTGTTGGTTCAGAAACCAAGTACTCCAATCCATTTTCTGAAATTAGGGCAATAACACCTTGAATTTCATCTAAAGCTGTTGTGAAACCTTCACGAACCAGTTCATAACATTCATTAACTTTGTCTTCTTGACGAGGTGCCATTGACGTAAGAGTTGGAAGAGAAGAGAAGAGAAAAGAAAAGCTTTGTCGACAAAAGGTGGAAAGTCAAGAATACTGAAAGCGTAGTCGACAAGATTTTGGTTTCACCTATTTATAGTATAAGTGTAAGGGCAGGTCAAAAGACGTGCCAGTGTCGACAAGTTTTCATATGTGTCGATAGAAATGAACTAGGTCTCGACAATACGTGTTTTAAGTCGACACGACTATATGTCTGTTTGGTATTGCATCCACAATAACCAAAATTTGCATGAAGTCACCCTTTAACTAAGATGAATTAAGTTGTATTTGATATCATAGTTTTAGTTGTGTATTTGCAGATTACCATTGCTAAGTGTAGACCAATGTTAGTCTACAGTGAGTCATGAACACTGGACCATACAGTGTAATCCCTCACTGTGTGACCCAAGGTGTTGACTCATGTGTAGCCTCTCTATTGGGATACACTTCATATTCAAACCTTGGATCATGGAATGAAGATTGGACTCTTGGAGAGAAGAGAAAGGTTTTTTCTAAAGTTAAGAAAATTCACTAAGTCCACTTCTCGAGAAGTACATCTTAGTTCTCTAGAAGTCCTTAGAGTTCTCGAGAAGCTTAGCCTCTTAGTTCTCGAGAAGTCCTTAGAGTTCTCGAGAAGCTTAGCCTCTTAGTTCTTAAGAAGTCCTTAGAGTTCTCGAGAGGCTTAGCCTCTTAGTTCTCGAGAATTCCTTTGAGTTCTCGAGAAGCTTAGCCTCTTAGTTCTCGAGAAGTCCTCAGAGTTCTCGAGAAGTCCCAGCCTTTGGTTCTCGAGAAATCCAGACATGTTCAAGAATTTTTTTTCTAAGTCAGAGTTCTCGAGAAGTCTTATTAGTTCTCGAGAAGTCTTCTTAGTTCTCGATAAGTCGTGGCCAGTTCTCAGGAAGCCTCAACTTTCATTCTCGAGAAGTCTATCTTGTTCTCGATAAGCTTGGCTTAAGTTCTCGAGAACTTCCAGCCCTATTTCTCGAATAGTCAAAGTTGCCTCAGAAAATCTCTCTACGTGTTATTTCTCAAGAAGTCTCAATAGTTCTCGAGAAGTCAATTAGTTCTCGAGAACTCGGCCATTTTTGTTCTCGAGAAGTCCAGAATTCTTCTAAGCATTATAGTTCTCAAGAAGTCTTGATAGCTCTCGAGAACTCAGTCTCTAGTTCTCGAGAACTAAAGGCACTTCTCGAGAACTAAAGGCACTTCTCGAGAACTGTAAGTTAATTTTTTCAGACAATTTTTTTTAAGTCCAGATCGGCCGAGATTTTCAAATGACTTAACGTGATTGGTCCACGTGTCGTCATTAATGTCTTTTCTAGCCGTTAAGGGTAATCCTATATAAAGTATTTTCATTAAGACCAAACCCTAACAATTACAAGGAGCGGAAATCCGTACATTTCTAAATCTCTGGATCGGCATTCTCTTTCCAAAAGAACACATTCGTCAGCCGCCGCCACCGCTCATCGAGTAGATCGATCTTTCTGCTTTCGATCTAAGAAGACTTGCTGTTCAAGGGATCATCATCTTCCCCTTGATCGAGTAGGTCAACGCTTTCTCAGGTCAGATCGTCAAGTCTTCTTCAACAGTTTCTGAAAGAGCCGCAAATTTCAAGAAGAAGACCTAGGGCTGAATATTTCAAGATCTAAGAGAAATTCATGTTTGTTTTTTCAAATCTTGTTGTTATCTTGTAGTAGATTATTCTCCGAGTGTAGGAGCGTTGTTCTCCGAGTTTGTAGGAAATTTTATCTTCCAAGTGTAGATCCATTTGGATCGAGTTTGTAGGAACTTGGTTCCGAGGCATAGAATTATTTTGAATCCGAGATAGTGGAGTAGCCGAGTCTAGTGATTTGCTAGATCAGTGAGGTAAAGTGGATGTACCCAAGATTGAGGAACACCTATAAATCTTCTTGTCTTTCTATGATTGCTTGATTTCTTGTGCTAGATTGCTAAAATTTTTATTCCGCAAATAGACGCACGATTCACCTATTCACCCCCTCTAGGTGATTTAGGTTGACAACATTACACTTTCAATTGGTATCAGAGGGAGGTTGGTCGTTAAAAGGTTAACACCTTGATCAATTTCCTCTCGAAAGTTATCACTTGCTTATTCAAGCAATGGACAAGGTCAAAGATTTTGCCAAGCTTCCCCTGTGCACAAAGAATAACTTTCCTATGTGGAAAGAGAGAATTAAATTTTTCATGGAAGCTGTGGACCCCCGGATCTTCATGATTGTTGAAGAAGGTCCTTACGTCCCCATGACTATCTCCACTATATATCCAACCAAGAAGGTTCCTAAGAAATTGATGGATCTAGATAAGGACGAGATTGCACTTGTATCTTTGGTCATGAAAGCTAAAAATATTATAGCAAGTGCAATCGATGACTCGATGCTGCAGAATCTAATTCACTACTAATCGGCTAAGGAGATGTGGCAGTCTCTATTTACTCTGATGGAAGGCACTGAAGAACTGAGGGATAATAGAAGGTCCCTACTGAACCAGAAATATGAACCCTTCAAGCAAGGGTCAAAGGAAACCATTGCAGATACCTTTGAGAATTTCTTCAAGATAGTAAATGGCCTAAGAGTGTATGGCCGAGTCTTCACCAATGGGGAGCTGAATGATAAGTTTCTGAGGTCTCTCACAAATGAATGGGACAATAAACTCTATGTCATCAGGGAGTTTGGCAGACTAGCTGAGACAGACCCACAGAATCTATTTGGCAAGCTGATGTCCTATAAACTGTAGATCAATTCCAGAAAAGCTGAAGAAGTGAAAAGTCGCTTCTCCTCAAAAGAGTAGTCAGTTGCATTAAAAGCTGATAGTTCTAGGAAGGGCAAAGCTGCCTCACCAGCACCTGCTCATGAAGTAAGTGAAGAGGAAAGCTCTGAGCCAAGCACCTCAGGCTCAAAACTATCTGAAGGAGAGTTCTCGTTGCTCTCTCGGCAGTTCAAGAAATTCTTGAACAAGAAAAAGCAGTGGAGAGGCAAGGATGCCTCATACAGAAGATCACGACATGACGGTTATCAGCAAAGGAAAGGCTCGAGTAGCCATGAAAGGTATAACTCTAAAGAGAACAAAAAGATTTCTACTGACATCGTTTGCTACTATTGCAACAAACAAGGTCACATCATAGTTGACTGCCCCCATAAGATGAAAGAGGGTGGATGAAGAGAGGAAAAGAAGTCCTCGTACCACAAGAAGAAGACAGAGAAGAGCCTGTTGGCCAAGAAGGGCAAAACTCTAAGCGACTCTGACTCATCTAAGTCGAGTGAAGAAGAGGAAGCCTACTTTGGGATCATGGCTCAATCAGATTACGAACAAGAGCCCCAGTTTACTGGGGAGGTAAAATCTCACACTCCTCTCTTTGAATCTGAAAGTTCTGAGCATGATCATGAGGACAACTTGAAAGTGAGGGGATAAGTTGTAAACTACTCTAGAGGGGGGGGGTGAATAGAGTATTCAAATTTTATGAACAACTAGTCAGCTCCCTTGGAGTTTATTTGTGGAATAAATAATCTGATACTTGAACCCTAAGAGCCTAACACAGTGAAGTGCACAAGTGAGAGAGCTAACTGAAATTTCAGTATAACTATAAGCCTATCACAGCAACTAGCAATCCTAGGTATTTCTATCACAGCCACAGAATAAGCAATTAAACAAAATAGCCAGAGGGACACAGGATATATAGTGGTTCCCTCTTAATAGGTACTCCACTCTTCTACCACCCTGGTAGGAATCCACTGCAGGTTTTTGCTAAGGTGCCCTGCCACCAATGATCTGATTCAGGTAGATCAAATAAGACCCTTTGAGCTTTTGATAAGGATGCTCAACCACAGGTTGTTGATAAGGTGCCCTGTCACCAATGTTCACTTTTGAAGAGGTGTGAAAACTCTTTTACAAAGGGGTTGAGAGGGTTAGATTGTCTTCTCTATTGTTAATAACAGATTAGAGAAGACTTGTGGATTCTCTAAAGAATCAAAGTCTCCCCTGGCTCAGTGGAAGTCCAGGGAAAGCCTTTGCTTCAGGATGAAGGAGTTTCAGATATACTGAAACTAAATCCTCAGAGATCTGTAGACTGATTTTTATCAGGTCTTCAGATTCTGGAACACTTGAAGCAGAACTGGAGCTGGTCTTTCTGAAGTCTTGAAAACTCTAAGCAGATGCTCAGGAGACTTGAGAAAGAAGATGATTGCTCTGGACTTTTGCTTCAGGAAAACTTTTCTTCTCTTCTTGAGAGATGGTGAAGAGCTACTCTGATGAAGCTTGAGCGAATGAAGCCTTGAGAAGAAAATCTCTCTGTGTCTGTAACTTGCTATCTCTGCTGAGAGAAAAATCTCTTTTAAATATGTCTTCTCTTTTTTTCCCTTGAAACGGCTCTATTGATTTGAATATCTCGAGCCCTGCAACAGGTTATCTCAATATAGAATATAGCAATAGGAATAGAATGAGCTATTAACTCTCTGTCAGTCCCAATAAGGAAATAAATGAATGAGAAAATATCTCAGCATAAAGACTTAACATACTTGGAAATAGCATACAGCGCCAACGGCTAGAATACAGCCTGGAAAGATAAAGTCAACATATTTTGTATAATAGGACAAAATACTTTATCAAATGCGAAATCCCGTAATTTATGCTTAACATATTTGGTAATTAATTCATTTGAATTTAAGCCATAAATTAGCAAAAACAACTTCAGAAAATCTCTCTAACCACAAGCTAAAACACTTGGAAATAAACCAAGGAATAGAATGAATACAAACTGTTAAAGGCAGACAATAATCGTCGAACAGGGGTTCGATGATCGTCGACCTAGCCAACAGATCGTCGACTAAGGCAGAAATCGTCTGGGACAGAAATCGTCGAACAGCTCATGCTATCGTCGACCAACAAAGAATCTGTCGAAATAGAAATCGTGAAGCAAGACTGCGATCGTTGAACTGCTGATGGCAGATCGTTGACCAATCCTTCAGAGCATAATAAACTTGCTCTGAGATTGTCGACCATTGGTCGACGATAATTGTCTTGACTTCAACTATTCTATAGCCCTGCTATCATCGACCAATGGTCGACGATCGCGAGGCCTCGTTCGACGATGGTCGAACGGAAAATGCCTTAACCATATATTCATTCTACAACTTCTAATCTAAGCTCTAGGTCAGTTATAAACTGCCCTAGGGAGACTAAACAAAGTCTAAACATGATCATATATAGTTATATGGATCACGAGGGGCTGGAAAGGGATTACATAAGCCAAATCACATCTAGGGTACCAACAATCTCCCCCTATTTGGGTCATGTCATCCAATCCAATCTAAAAACTAATACAAACAAGAACAAATGCAAAGTTTAACCATAATATCAAAACACAGGCAATCCACAGAAAACATATAAATCATAAATCAGCAGAATTATAGAGTATCAAGTAGATTTATCAGATGGTTTAGCATCAGAGGAGTTCTTTGGGATTACAGCAGGTTTGAAAATGATTTCTCTGTTTAGATTAGCTGCTTGTCTTTTGGATAACATCAGGTCATGTTCACCAATGATCTTCTTTTCACCATAGCTTGGCAGGACTGCAGCAGGATGCAGCTTCATGTATTCTTCAGTATCAAATATTTCTGAGTTGACTTGAATCTTGCTGAGTTCTTTTTCTCTGAATTCAGACATAGTTGAGTATGCTGAAGGGTCCAGTCCTTGAGCTTTGGCTTTCTCCATCATGCTTAGTGCAATTGATTCCTTGAATCTTGCCATAGAGGCAATTCTTTCAGTTTCTGTCTTGTCTGATGGGGAAGGTGGTCTATCAGTATCAGTTTGAGCTGCAATCTCCATATTCCTTTGAAGAGCTGTAGCTAATCTGCTTGAGTCAATAGGAATCTGTACAGCCTTCTTAGGATCAGATTTAGCATATAAAGATCTTGGAGGTGCAAGTTCAATAAATTTCTTGTTGGACTTCTCTGAATGGACAACTCTTTTTCCTTTTGTATCAACTGTCTTAGGAATAGCAGGTTTCCTTGATGTAGAAGATGAACCTCTCCTGGGAGGAGAAGGTTTCCTTTCTGGAGCTTTCCTTTTGGGAGAAGGAGGAGGAGAGAATGTTGGTTGCTGAAAGGTCATCTCCTTTATCTGTTCCATGGGAACACTTTCATTTCTTTGCCTTCCTTGTCCTGATTTATCTTGGCCTCCTTGGCTTTGATTACTTCTTCTCTGGTAGGTCTGAGAAGGGTTGGATCTGGCTGATTGAGCAGATGGAGCAGAAGAAATATTTCCAGAGGCTCCAGCACCAGGAGGTGGAGGAGGACCTCTGGGAGGAAATTTCTGAACTGGAGTATCATATCTCTTGGTTCTCTTCTTCTCTCTTGACTGTTTCCTTGAGAATCTCATCCATGGTTCATACTCTTTGCTCTTAGGATCAATTCCTTTCCGAATGAAATAAGGAATATCCTTGTTTGGATTTGCAGGAGGAGGAGCAGATGCTTTCCTTTTCTTAGATGCAGCCTTTTTCTTCTTCTTGGTGTTATCAGAATCTTCAGAATCATCATCATCATCATCAGAAGAGTGAGATGAGTTTTGGCCAGCATAGTCATCAAAATCTTGCTCTGAGGGATCCTTGGCAGCTACAGCAGGTTCAGCTTTTTCTTTCTCAGGCTTCTCTCTATCTTCCTTTTCTCTTGCCTCCTCAATGGCATCTTGCTCAAAGAGGGCATCAAGATCAACATTAGGAGTACTCTTCCAAAGTTCTGATTCAGGATACAAATCAGGAACTGTCCTGGGGACCAGTTCTGCAGATGGGGCTTCAACTTCCTTTTCTTTAATAGATCCTGGAGCTTGCTCTGGAATTAGTTCAGCAACTGTAGGAATGGATAGAGGGTAGGTAAGAATAGGTGGAGAAAAGATGACAATATCTGCAGGGGCAGATGCTTTCTCTATAGAGATGGCTAGGGAATCCATATGAGAATTAGCCAACTCTTCAATGTACTCAGAGGCAATATTCTCAGCCATAAAGGCTATATATTGTTCAAGGTTTAGAGTACCTGAGCTTGAATCCTTTTCAGTCATCTTGGAAGCATTTTCTGCACTATCTTGCACAGCCTCAACTTCTTCAGCAGCAGCAGCAGCAGCAGGGATGTTGATATCTTCAGCAGCAGTAGCAGCAGCATTGTTGGTTGTGCATGCATACAAAGAAAGATAAGTTAACAACCAAGTGGGAATAAAGTATTCCCCCCAAGGTGAACAACAACAGGTAATTGATAGAATTACCTGAAGATCTACACAGGATACCACTTTGCATCTAGGAAGGAGGTTATAATTCCTTCTAGATGTTCAGTGACATCAGGGATAGACACCTCTACAAGGCACAAGAGGAGTGCCATACAGGAAAGGAAGAGAGAGTCCTTGACCAAGGGGTCATCAAGGTACTCAGGTCTATAAGGGACCATTTTCTCTTGAAAAGGAGGAACATAAGGAGTAGATGTGAGTGTGAACTCACAGTCTGAGTTAAGAAAGGATTCCAAATCTTCATCAGAATCAATGGAATTTGCAGCATCAACTTGCAACACTGATGCAAGATCATCAGCAGCTGTGATGGGTAGGAAGGAATAAGAAATTAACTCAAAGTTGGAGTTTGAATTAATTAGAATCTAAAATAAAACTATACCATCTGGTTGAGCAGCATCATTCTCAAATTTTTGAACCACTACTTCTGAATCAGTAGTGTTCACTGGAACTTTTTCACAAATGTCCATGGGGACTTCCTCATTGTCTTTCTCAGGGACTTCTTTCTCAGAAGCTAGATTCACTTCTGGTTGCTCTGAATCTTTGTTGACTTCTGGGACCACTACTGCAAGATCAGTAGAGTCCACTGGAATATCCTCTAGAATTAGATCAGCCTGTTGATCTTCAACTGCTGCACTATCTTCCAACTCTTTCTCTAGAATTTCTTCCTCTTGTAGCTCTTAAGCTTCTTCTGCAATGGCTGGAAGGGAAGGAAGGGAAGAGTTATCCTGAAGGGTCAAGGCATCACCTGAGACCACTTCAAAAGACATCTTCCCCCACATGACTTCAGTTGGGGCTGGAGTCATGCACCTCACTAAAGAGGGCTCAGTAGAAGATGGAATGGATTTAATGGCTTCTATAAGTGCATTTATGGATGCAATGATAGGGGCATTGGCTGCCTCAATCATGGTTTGGATGGATGGGGTGATGAGCTCCACAATGTGTGCAAGCAATTCAGGGGTGATCTGAAATGCTGAGGGTGTAGATGTGGATGGATGACTGTGGGATGCAAGGTGAGGTGGTGATGGAATGATATAAGTATGATCTGCCACATGATCAAATGGATCATGTGGAGATAGGGGATCATCAACATGAGTTTGGGATTCATGTTGAGATAGGTTGGTGAGGATGGTCTCAGTCACCATGTCAACACTGGCTGAAGCTGCCAGATGTTGTGGTGTTGGTGACTGGGATGGAGATGCATGTGGAATGGGAGATGAAACAAAGGGAGGGACTGCAGATGGTGTGGAAATGAATGCAGGTGATGGGGATGCAGTGATAATGAGTGAAGATGGAGGGATTGCTGAGCCTTCCCCAGCAAGATGGAGAGTGGCTGAATCAGCCCTGGTGTCTGATGAAGGGTTAGGATCAACCCTGACTGTCTTCTTGATAACCCATTGGGATTTCTTGAAGAGGGAGGGGTCCAACCTCTTGCTTGCATTGACTGCAGAGGATGCAGATACAAGCAACAGGGGTGCTTTCTCAGATAGAAAGACACCCAATACTCTGGCAAGAGTTACTTCCTTCTTGCTATTCTTTCTCCTTATCAATTCATACAAAACTTTTCCCCAATTTATCTGAGTCTTGTTCACCAATGCCGACATCAAGGCAAACTGTTGCCTGTTGATGTTATCATGAGCAGAGTGTTTACCCAAAACAACTTTGCCCACCAGGTCTGCCAGAAACTTAAACTCTGGAGACAGGTTGATCTTCAGCAGCTTTGCTGGAATACCATCAGCATGGCCCATCACTGTTAGCATGCGGCCATACTCCTCTGTATCTTGTTCATATTCTTCAGTTCCAGTTGGTAAATCAAACAGCTCTGTCAAGATATCAGGAGTCAGAATGACCTCCTCTCCATTAATCTTTCCCGTCATTGCTTCGTCGCTGGAAGACGAAGTATACACCCATTCTTTAATCTCTGGTATATTGATCTTGGGCATGGATGACATAAATTTCTTCAGTCTGTGATCTTCACACATCTGCAATATGTCTCTGATTGGTTGATCGCAAAGGCAGAAGGAATCGAAGTCGACACAGAATCCCGTGTCGAACTTCATCCCGGAAAGAACTGCTGGAAGAATCGCCATTTGATTTGAGAGAGAATGGCGAATCAAGATGCAAGGCAAGGGGAGAAGAGAATCGCGCGGGATTAGAGTTCGAGAGCGAATTCTAAGCCAGAAGACAGAATATGAAAAGACGAAACTGAAGGACGATGATCTCCAGACCTAAATCGACTATAAAAAAAATTTGCAATCGTCGAACACCGATTAAAATCGGTCGTCGAACAATGACTGACGATAGTCAATATTTAACTAATCGTCAAACATCGACCGACTACAAGCATACACCACGATCGTCGATCAATATATGTTGGTCGACGATTCACCACACAGCAAAACAAATCTGTCGTCGACCAATTGGTCCACGATAGATACCTAAGGAGAGATCGTTGACCAGTTGGTCGACGATTTCTGCCTTATTACAGAACGAACTGTCATCGACCATTGGTCGACGATAGTCCTGACCTGGTCGAAGATCGTCGAGCAGTTGTTCGACGATTTTAGACAGAAAACAGATCTATCCTAATTTTCACTACTCTGAACCATTAATCATACCAAGCTGGTTCAGGAAGAACAAATGCTTTTGTTCATCAAGGGGCTTAGTGAAAATATCTCCTCTCTGCAGATCTGTGGATATAAATTCCATAATTATCTTGTTCTTTTCCACATTATCTCTCAGAAAATGATATCTAATCTCAATGTGCTTGGTCCTGGAATGGTGCACAGGATTTTGAGCAATTGATATTGCACTGGTACTGTCACACAGAATTTTTGTGTTTGAGTGTGTGTACCCATAATCCACTAGCTGATTTTGAATCCACAGGATCTGTGAACAACAACTAGCTGCTGCTATATATTCAGCCTCAGCAGTTGAAGTAGACACAGATGCCTGTTTCTTACAAAACCAAGAGACAAGTCTCTCTCCCAGGAACTGACAAGTCCCTGAGGTGCTTTTCCTGTCAACTCTACAACCAGCATAATCAGCATCTGAATATCCAATTAATTCAAATTCTGACTCAGCTGGGTACCACAGTCCTAAGTTAGGGCATCCCTTAAGGTATCTCAAGATCCTCTTGAGAAGAGTTAAGTGAGATTCCTTTGGGTTGACCTGAAACCTAGCACATAGGCATGTAGCAAACATTATGTCAGGCCTACTTGCAGTCAAATACAGCAGGGAACCAACAATGGATCTATAATTCTTTTGATCAACAGACTTGCCATTGACATCAAAATCAATAACTGCATTTGAGGCCATAGGTGTGCTCATTGATGAAGCATCAGACATTCCAAATCTTTTAACCAGCTCTCTGACATATTTTGATTGAGAAATGAAGATACCATCAACACTCTGTTTCACTTGGAGACCAAGGAAATAGGATAACTCACCCATGCTGCTCATCTCAAACTTGGAGTGCATTAGTTCAGAGAACCTCTTGCATAGTTTGGGATCAGTGGAGCCAAATATAATGTCATCTACATAGATTAGAACTAACAGTTGTGAGTCCTTATGATGTCTAATAAACAGGGTTCTATCTACTACACCTCTCACAAACTTGTGTTCTAGAAGGAAATTTGCTAAGATCTCATACCAAGCTCTAGGAGCTTGCTTAAGTCCATATAGAGCCTTTTGGAGTTTGAACACATGAGTGGGTAAGATTGATGAAACAAACCCTGGTGGTTGTTCAACAAACACTTCTTCTTTAAATCTCCATTGAGGAAGGCACTCTTCACATCCATTTGGAAGACCTTAAATCTCTTATAGGCAGCATAGGCTAGGAAAATCCTAATGGCTTCTAATCTAGCTACAGGGGCAAAAGTCTGATCATAATCTATGCCTTCCTCCTGTCTATAGCCTTGAGCTACTAGTCTAGCCTTATTCCTAACTACTATGCCTTGGGCATCAAGCTTGTTTCTAAACACCCACTTGGTGCCTATGATCAGTTGGCCTCTTGGTCTTGGAACCAAGGTCCAAACTTTACATCTTTCAAATTGGTTAAGCTCCTCTTGCATGGCTATAATCCAGTGTGGATCAAGCTCAGCATCTTTAATGGTTAGGGGCTCAACCTGAGAAAGGAAACAAGCAAACATCACGTCTTTGTTGAGTTGATGTCTTGTCTGGACTCCTACTGAAATGTCTCCAATCACTTGAGATACAGGGTGATCTCTAAGTGTGACAAGATCAGTAGGTTCAACAATGATCTGATCTTCAACAGTTTCAAGATTTAATTCCTCATGTGGAATTTGATCAACTGTTGGAGCAGGTGCTTTAACTTCAAGAAGTTCTACATCAGATTTAGAATCTGAGGAAGCAACCTGAGGAGTTTGTTGGTGATGATTCTCCTGTGTGAGTCTCAAACCTTCCAAATCCTTACTTAATTCTAGGACTTGTACTGTACTGTTAGAAGAAGAATCCTTCTCCTTATAATACATGACTGTCTCATCAAAAGAGACATGTGTAGACTCTTCTATCTTAAGAGAAGATTTATTAAGGACCCTATAGGCTTTGCTTACTTGAGAGTATCCTAGAAAAACTCCCATTGAAGCTTTTGCCTCAAATTTTCTAAGGTATTCTTTGTTATTGTTATGAACAAAAGCTACACAACCAAATACTCTAAAATAGTCTATTTTAGGTTTCACTTGCTTAAGTAACTCATAGGGAGTCTTACCCTTAAGTTTATGTATCAGACTTCTGTTCAATACATAGTTAGCTGTGCTAACTGCTTCAGCCCAAAAGGACAGAGGCATGTTAGCATCTGCCAACAATGTACTTGCAGCTTCAATTAGGGTTCTGTTTTTCCTTTCAACTACGCCATTTTGTTGAGGAGTTCTAGGAGCAGAGAAGCTATGTTTGATACCTTCCTTCTCACAGAATTCTTGCATAAGAAGAGACTCAAACTCAGTACCATGATCACTTCTGATCAAGGCAATCTGAGTAGAATACTCACTCTGTATACACTTTAGAAAATCTGTAAGAACCTTGAAGTTATCAGCCTTAGTTCTCAAGAAGAATACCCAAGTGAACCTAGAGAAGTCATCTACAACTACTAGAGTGTAAGACTTTCCTCCAAGACTCTGTACAACAATAGGACCAAATAAGTCCAAATGTAGCAAGTACAGGATCCTGGGAGAATCACTTTTATTAACTGATTTAAAGCTATTCCTTGTTTGCTTACCTAATTGACAAGCTTTGCAAAGGCCTTCCTTCTTGTAGGGGCAAGAAGGTAAGCCTCTTACAAGATTGTGTTTAGCCAACCTAGAAATATTTTTCAAATTAACATGACTAAGTCTCTTATGCCAAAGGGTATTATTACTGGTTACTTCATTAAATAAGCATATTTCAGATTTGGATGAATTAAAATCTACAACATAAACATTACCAATTCTAATGCCTACTAACACAACAATATTATTTAAAGCAATATTACAAGCAGTGTCAGTAAACCATACCTTGTACCCAGCATCACACATTTGGCTTACAGAGATTAGGTTGTGCTTTAGTCCTGAGACATAAGCTACCTTCTTGAAGGTTACAGCTCCTATGGTGAAGCTACCATACCCTTCAGTCTGTCCACAGCTGGAATCTCCAAATACAACTTTTGGTCCCAGCTTGGCTTTGAAACCTGACAGGTTCTTCTTCTTTCCTGTCATATGCTTTGAGCATCCACTATCCAGATACCATTTGTCATGTATGACTGGATAGGTCTTCACATGCAAAGATATCAATTATACATTGTGGACCCAGGTTACCTTGGGACCAGTATTCTTCATAAAAGAAAAGCTAGATATAAAAGATCTTGCAGGCTTAGATTGATATCCTAAAGGGTGTGATCTCCTAGGTGGGATAATCCATTCAGTTGAAGGATTAAACAACCTAGGGTAGTGATTAGGATTTGCAGTTCTGGAAGTTTGAATTTTATTTTCCAGCTTAAGTCCAGATCGTCGATCAATGGTTGACGATCGCAAGCCATATCATCGATCATTTATGGTAGAACGATGTTCTGGATTCCACGATCGTCGATCACTGGTCGACGACTCAAGATGAGATCGTCGACCTCCTGCACCAAAGCTATTATACTCAGTGTAGGTGTTCAGCGATCGTCGATAGATGTTCGACGATTGGTTTGACGATCGTCGATTAATGTTCGACGATTTCTGTAAAGCTAGAAAATTTTTCTTTCTGTTCTCTTTCTTGATCTTATTACGAATTTTCTTATACTTTTCAATTTCCTCAGTATTCTTTATTCCTGATTCAGAAATAAATTTTACTGGAGTGCTAAATCTCTCCTTTGTGAGGAGGATGGGTTCACTAGGTGTAGCACCTAGGCCTAGTTTATCATTACCAACCCTAGTGTTTGCTATACTGGTTATTTCAGATAGTTTAAGGCTTCTGCCATTTAATTTTTCTTCTAACCTCTTAGATTTAGCTAGTTCTAATTTTAGGAATGTTACTTCTCCTTTTGAGCTTTCTAATTCCTTTTCTAATCTAATTATTTCAGTACTTTCCATGTCTAGTTCCATTATCTTTAATCTAAGTGACTTAATTTCTTTTTCAGATAATAGTAAATCTAAACATAGAGTTTTAAATTTTAATTTGAACTCAGGAGATGAGAAATCAAATGAGTTGATTACCTGGTCTTCCATAGGAAGATCTTCTTCATTGTCTCCTTCTTCTTCAGAATTCTCTGCAGCTGACAGAGAGCTGCAGGCATTAATAGCCATGAGGCAGACCTCTTTGGCTTTTTTCTCTTCTTCTTCTTCTTCTGAATCACTGGAGCTAGAGGAGCAGGTATCCTCTTCTGTTTCACTCCAGGTAGCAGCCACAAATCCCATGTCCTTCTTCTTGTATTTGTGTGAGGAGGACTTGGAGTGGTGCTTCCTGTACTCTTTCTCATTTTTCTTCTCCTTGTGTTTCTTCTCTGGACAATCTGGAGCAATGTGTCCAGGCTTGCTGCAAACATAACAAATGATTTCTTTAGAAGGAGTCTTGTCATACCTTGGTTTATCCTCATACTTGGAGAACTTCTTTCTGAAGTCTCTTCTTCCCATGTTGAGGAACCTCTTGGCAATGAGTGCCAGCAACTCCTCATTTGATTGACTTCCTTCAGAAGTCTCAGCAGCCTTAAGAGCTAGAGAGTGCTCTTTCTTTGTAGGTGTAAGAGTCTTTACTTCAGTTGCAGCAGCTCTGCTCTTCAAAGTTTGCTCATATGACTTGAGCTTTCCCAACAGAGCTTCTGTGGAGAGTTCCACAGTGTTTCTGCCATCCTTGATGGGCCATATCCTTGAGTCCCAAGAGATGGGAAGGCACATCAGGATCTTGTCATTGACTTCTGTCAAAGTTATCTCCTTGTCCAAAGATCTCAGTTCACTTATTATTGAACTGAGTCTTGTGTACATTGTGTCAATGTCTTCAGCATCATCCTTCTTGAAATTTTCATACTGAGAAGTGAGGTTGGATCTCCTGTCCTTCCTCTCATCAGCTGAGCCAGCAACTATGTGGTTGAGGGAATCCCACATAGCTTTGGCTGAGGTACATTCAGCAAGCTTCTGGAATATTTCATCAGACATTGTCTGAGCTAGGATGTTCATTGCTTTTGCATCAGCTGCTTTTGCCTTCCTGTAATTTTCATTGTAGTCAGGAGGTGGCACAGCACTGAGATCAGTAGAAGTGGAAGTAGCAGCAGCAGGCCTAGCAGGTGGTCCTGTCAAAATAGAAGAAAAGATATCTTCATCAATAGAATTCATGTATAGTCTTATCCTGGCCTTCCATATGCCAAACTTGGACAAGTTGCATACAGGAGGTCTGGTGCTTGAATAATCCTTAGACTGGGCCATGTGTGAAAGTGTTTGTGAATGGTATCAGGAAACAACTTATCACTGGATCTTTTAACCCAGGTGTTAGCCTGTATGAACAGCTAACCTCCCTCTGATACCAATTGAAAGTGAGGGGATAAGTTGTAAACTACTCTAGAGGGGGGTGAATAGAGTATTCAAATTTTATGAACAACTAGTCAGCTCCCTTAGAGTTTATTTGTGGAATAAATAATCTGATACTTGAACCCTAAGAGCCTAACACAGTGAAGTGCACAAGTGAGAGAGCTAACTGAAATTTCAGTTTAACTATAAGCCTATCACAGCAACTAGCAATCCTAGGTATTTCTATCACAGCCACAGAATAAGCAATTAAACAAAATAGCCAGAGGACACAGGATATATAGTGGTTCCCTCTTAATAGGTACTCCACTCTTCTACCACCCTGGTAGGAATCCACTGCAGGTTTTTGCTAAGGTGCCCTGCCACCAATGATCTGATTCAGGTAGATCAAACAAGACCCTTTGAGCTTTTGATAAGGATGCTCAACCACAGGTTGTTGATAAGGTGCCCTGTCACCAATGTTCACTTTTGAAGAGGTGTGAAAACTCTTTTACAAAGGGGTTGAGAGGGTTAGATTGTCTTCTCTGTTGTTAATAACAGATTAGAGAAGACTTGTGGATTCTCTAAAGAATCAAAGTCTCCCCTGGCTCAGTGGAAGTCCAGGGAAAGCCTTTGCTTCAGGATGAAGGAGTTTCAGATATACTGAAACTAAATCCTCAGAGATCTGTAGACTGATTTTTATCAGGTCTTCAGATTCTGGAACACTTGAAGCAGAACTGGAGCTGGTCTTTCTGAAGTCTTGAAAACTCTAAGCAGATGCTCAGGAGACTTGAGAAAGAAGATGATTGCTCTGGACTTTTGCTTCAGGAAAACTTTTCTTCTCTTCTTGAGAGATGGTGAAGAGCTGCTCTGATGAAGCTTGAGCGAATGAAGCCTTGAGAAGAAAATCTCTCTGTGTCTGTAACTTGCTATCTCTGCTGAGAGAAAAATCTCTTTTAAATATGTCTTCTCTTTTTTTCCCTTGAAACGGCTCTATTGATTTGAATATCTCGAGCCCTGCAACAGGTTATCTCAATATAGAATATAGCAATAGGAATAGAATGAGCTATTAACTCTCTGTCAGTCCCAATAAGGAAATAAATGAATGAGAAAATATCTCAGCATAAAGACTTAACATACTTGGAAATAGCATACAGCGCCAACGGCTAGAATACAGCCTGGAAAGATAAAGTCAACATATTTTGTATAATAGGACAAAATACTTTATCAAATGCGAAATCCCGTAATTTATGCTTAACATATTTGGTAATTATTTCATTTGAATTTAAGCCATAAATTAGCAAAAACAACTTCAGAAAATCTCTCTAACCACAAGCTAAAACACTTGGAAATAAACCAAGGAATAGAATGAATACAAACTGTTAAAGGCAGACAATAATCGTCGAACAGGGGTTCGAGGATCGTCGACCTAGCCAACAGATCGTCGACTAAGGCAGAAATCGTCTGGGACAGAAATCGTCGAACAGCTCATGCTATCGTCGACCAATAAAGAATCTGTCGAAACAGAAATCGTGAAGCAAGACTGCGATCGTTGAACTGCTGATGGCAGATCGTCGACCAATCCTTCAGAGCATAATAAACTTGCTCTGAGATCGTCGACAATTGGTCGACGATAATTGTCTTGACTTCAACTATTCTATAGTCATGCTATCATCGACCAATGGTCGACAATCGCGAGGCCTCGTTCGACGATGGTCGAACGGAAAATGCCTTAACCATATATTCATTCTACAACTTCTAATCTAAGCTCTAGGTCAGTTATAAACTGCCCTAGGGAGACTAAACAAAGTCTAAACATGATTATATATAGTTATATGGATCAAGAGGGGCTGGAAAGGGATTACATAAGCCAAATCACATCTAGGGTACCAACACAACTCTTCTCACGATGATTCAAAACTTATGGCCCAGTACAAGGAGTTGATCATAACTTACGATAAATATCGTCGATTCGTGAAAACTCAGGCTAAAGAGAGTAAGTCTTTAAAGGATATTGAGAGCAGCTTGAGAGAAGAAGTCGCTAAGACTGACTCTCTTCAAGAGAACTTCAATTTTGATATTGAAGAATACAATTAATCTCTTAAGCACCTCGACCATAAAGATGAAATCATAAAAGAGTTGGAAAAACAACTTGAGGCTGAGAAGAAACTTGTTGAAAGTTTCTCTAAGCCTAAGACAGTTCTTCCACTCATTGTTGAATTCTCAGCTAAGGCCCAAGGAGCTGGACTAGGCCATGTTGCCGCTCCTAGTAAATCTTCTAGGATAAACAAGGCTCAACGGAAGAATAAGGCCGCCATGAAAGCCTTGGCTAAAGAAAAGGGTAAAGCCCCTCTAGATCAGACTGTATTTAAGAAAGTCATCTTTCCAACAAATAAGTTTGATCTGGACTCGTCCTATGGTCACTTGACCAGGCCTTCTTATATAGAGCCAAAGTCTCGGTACCAAGGATGGACTCGCCCTCGAAACTTTTGTGAGAGTGTCTTTAAGGCACCTTATGAACAAGTGGTTCTTCAAGGCTATGGTCCTTATAATCATGGCCACAACTTCAAGAAAGCACCTAAAGTAAAGCCCATTGGGGAAAGGCCTCCGAAGGAGAAGATGTCATGTGATCTCCATCACCATGAAGCTTCCTCCTCCAAGAGTGCTACCCCTGCTAGACCACCGTCTCAAAAGGTCAAGCAGGAGTACATAAGGCAAAGATACAATAGGTTTGACTGTTAGTGCTGTGGAAAAATTGGTCATTTTGCCATTGATTGTTGGTTTAATACCAGGAAGGTTACTACATCTCAAGTTGGCAACATGAGATTGACCACTCAGAATGCTAGTCTTCGTAGGGGGAGTGTTCTAACCCGAGACCAAGGACCCAAACATGTTTGGGTTACTAAGGCAAAGTGATCATGAATGCAGGTATGTCCAAAGGCCACCAAAATGCCAATCTAGTACTTGGACAATTGATGCTCTCGGCACATGACTGGGACAAGAAGCCTACTCCAAAATTTCACTCCAGTCTGCAACAAACCAAATGTCATCTTTGGAGGTTCAGACCGAGGGATAACAAAAGGCTACAGTATGATCACTAACGGTAGTGTATCCTTTTCGGATGTAGCTTATGTGGAGGGATTGTAACACAATCTCATAAGCATAAGTCAAATATGCGACAAAGGATACATAGTTGAGTTCCATGCTGACAAGTGCTTGATAAAGTCTGTTGAAAATATGGAAACAATTCTATCAAGCACTCGAAGCAGGAACATATTTTGTTTAAATTTCATTTGTATAGATTCTTCTACGCCAGTGTGTCTTTTGGCTAAAGATAGTGCATCTCTTGGTGACCAATGGCACAAGAGGCTAGCACATATTAATTTTAAAACTATTAATAAATTATTCTCTCAGTACTTAGTATGTGATGACCCAAATGTCAAGCACGTCAAAGAGAGACCTTGTCATGCATGCGTAAAAGGCAAGCAAACAAGGGCTACCTTTAAAAGCATTATAGGAAAAACTCTAATAGGTGCTTACACCTACTTCATATGGACTTGTTCGGTCCACTGCAAGTTATAAGTTTAGGAGGTAAGGATTATACGTTGGTAATTGTTGATGACTACTCGCATTTTGCGTGTGTGTTCTTTCTGAAACACAAGTCAGATACCTTTAATATCTTTAAAAAATTTGTCAGGCAGGTCCAAAATGAATACAACTGTTCCGTAGTCAAAATTAGAAGTGATAATGGAACAGAGTTCAAATTTGGGGCCATGACAGAATTTTGTGAAAGCCTTGGTTTCTTTCATGAGTTTTCCTCTCCTCGTACTCTACAGCAAAATGGAGTAGCTGAGAGAAGGAATAGAACACTAATAGAGGCATGCAGAACTATGTTGAGTGATGCTTCACTACCGGAGTACTTCTTGGCTGAAGCCGTCAACACTGCATGCATCGTGCAAAATCGAGCCCTTAAAACAAGAATCATGATAAGACATCTTATGAACTTCTAAAAGGCAGGAAACCAATAGTTTCATATTTTAGAATTTTTGGCTGTAAATGCTTCGTACTTAATAATGGTAAGTATCATACTACCAAGTTTAGTAAGAAAAGTTTTGAAGGTATTTTTGTAGGATATAGTAGCCATAGTAAGGCATACAGGGTTTTTAATAGAAAAACTCTGGTTGTAGGGGAATCCATACATATTGTATTTGATGAGACGAGCTTGCTGCAAAACAAATCATCTAGTGTGCTTGTTGAAGATGCAGGTACAAGGCTTTAAGAGATCAGCTTAGATGAATTGACCGAAGGTAAATGTTGGGTATATTGGAAAATGTGTACCTGATTTGAAGAAGCCTAACTTAGCTTAATGATATACATCAAGGTGTATTTGATGTTGTTTTAAGTTGACATATGCAGGTGAAGAAGTATTAAAGAATACAGGAAATTATTCTAAGTCCATGTGTCGACACCTTAAGAAATTGTGTCGACACTTCAGAATAATTGTGTCGACACTTGAAGGAAGCTGTGTCGACACAGAGAAAGATAGTCGACCACATTTGTGTCGATACTGGGAAGCAGTGTCGACTCACAAAAAGATAGTCGACCACATTTGTGTCGACACTGGGAAGCAGTGTCGACTAACTGAAAGATAGTCGATCTCAACTTTGTCGACACTGGGAGGATGTGTCGACACATTGAGACAGAGTTGACACACATTGGCAGAAGTCAACAATACTTGTGTCGACACCAGAAGACTGAGTCGACACATATTGGCAGGATTGACATTTGCTGAGTCGACACCTGAAGGAAGAGTCGACACATATTGAGTTCTGAATGTACAACAACTGTGTCGACACACAGGACTTGTGTCGACACACTGCAAAGTCAAGACCAAGTCAAAGGTATTGGATAGAGAGAGATTCAGCCATTTGAAGAAGAAGAAGGAAGCCATCACTGGTTTCTCAAGAAGCTGTTTGGGAAATCAACTCAGCTAAGTTCAGATTCAAGAAGCTTTGAAGAAAGCTCAGATTCAGTTGATTTCATTCTTCAGCTGATCAAGGACTGCCTTGTCCTTCTCTCTCTCATCAAGGGCAAGTTAATACAAACTTCTTTTCTAATTTCTGTAGGATCTGTCAATTCAGATCTGAGTTGTAAGCCTGTGTTATAAAGGCTGAGTGTAGGAGAGTTGATCTCTGAGTGGTAGGACTGTTTGCCTGAGTGTAGGAGAAGGTTCTTCTCTGAGTTGTAGGCCTTGTGATAAGGCTAAGGTAGGGCTGTTGAGCCTGAGTTGTAGGAACCTTTTTAGGTTCTGAGCTGTAGGATCTGTGGATCTGAGTAAAGAGGAAGTTTGGCCGAATCTAGCATACTGCTAGATAGGTGAAGGGGGAAAGTGGACGTACCCAAACCTTGGGGAACCACTATAAAACTGTGTGCAATCTATGTTGTATGATTTTCTGTGATTCCTGTGCTGAGTGTATTAATTTTGTAATTGAATTCTGCCTAAAAGTGTAAACAAGCATAAGAACCTATTCACCCCCCCCCCCCTCTAGGTGTTTAAGTTGTCTTGAAAGTAAAACTATCAAGTGGTATCAGAGGGAGGTTCCTCAAAGAGGACTTAACAGTCTGAGGTAGATCTGAAAGGCAGAATCAAGATTCAAGAAGATGGGTTCTGGAGAAAATCACAAGGAGTTAGGGTCAATGAAGTTACCCATCTGCAGGAAGGAAATCTTTGGAATTTGGAAAGAAAGAGTCAGATTGTTCATGGAAGCATCTGACCCAAGAATATACATCACAGTTCAGGAAGGACCCTTCATTCCAATGAAGGTATCAGTTCTTGATGCTAATATTCAAACTCCAAAGAGTTTTTCTGAAATGACCAAGGATGAAATCATTTTGGCAACCATGGACAAGAGAGCTCAGAATATTATTGTGAGTACCATAGATGATTCTACATTTCAGAATCTGATTCACTGCAAGACCTCCAAAGAAATGTGGGACACCTTGATTGTCTACATGGAGGGATCTGAAGAAGTAAGATGGGATAGGAGGTCTATGCTCAACCAGGAATATGAAAGTTTTAGACAAGGAAAAACTAATAGCATAACTGAATGCTATAAGAAATTCTATAGAATTGTGAATGAGTTAATGTCCTATGGAAGAGTCTTCAGTACCTATGAACTGAATGACAAATTCTTAAGATCCTTGACAAAGGATTGGGACACAAAGATCTGTGCCATAAGAGAAGTGGCTAAACTGGCAGAGATTTCTCCTCCAACCTTGTTTGGAAAGTTGCTATCCTATGAAATGCAACTTATGGTGAGGAAGGAGGAGGAAATGAATTCAAAAGGAGAGCATAGAGATAAGACAGTGGCCTTCAAGTCAGAAGCCACTAGAAAGAATAGGAGGATATCATCATCTCCTCCTAAGGAAGTTGAAGAAGTTAGTTCTGAAAATTCAGAGAATCAGGGTTCAGAAAGCTGTGAGTCAGATGCAGATTTTGCTGCATTTACAAGGCAATTCCAAAGATTCTTAAAGAAGAAGCAGTGGAGGTTTAGGCCCTCCTCATCATAGCAAGTTGATGACTATTATCAGAAGAAAAAGTCATCAAGGAAAGAGAAGAGCACAACAAACCCCAGCAAGGCCACTACTTCAAAGATTGTCTGCTATTGTTGCAATAGGCCTGGACATGTAGTGGCTGACTGTCCTGATAAGAGAAAGGAGTCATCAGACAGAAGAAGACTTATCAAAAGGGCAAAGAGGAAAAATCCTTTGTTGCAAAGAAGGAAAAGAGCCTAACAGATCAATCAACTTCAGAATCAGAATCTGAAGCTGAAGCTTATATTGGATTGTATGCTGCTACTGAAGAAGAGGAGTTCATGCAATTGCTAGACTCCATCTATGAACAAGAGGATCATCAGTGCATGGGACTGATGGTAGGAGTGGAAGAAGACATGTGCCAGAATCAGTCTGGTCCTAGTAAGGTACTATGTCCTTCAATAAAATCTGTTTGTAGTACAAGTGCAGAATCAGCTACATCTGCATCAAGTGATGAAGATGCATTTGAATCTGAAGGAGATGTCTATCAATTGATAGATAAGTATGAGGACTTGTTGCAGACCCTTAAGAAAAGCAAGAACCTGGTTAAATCTCAGGCTCAGGAAATTGCTGATCTAAGGGTAGCTGCAACTGAGTTAGAGAAAGTAATTGATCAGAAGTTAAATGAAATTGCCAAGCTGAAGAATAATTATTATTCAGATGGGCACAATTAATTATACCAATGATCAAGTGAAGAGTCTGGAGGCCAGACTAAGAATAGAAAAAGATTTAGTGGCTAGTTACTCTAAGCCAAAGATTGTCTTACCCTTGATAGATGAATTTGTGACTCAAAAGGGTAAGGCAGGATTAGGATTCAAAGGTAACCCCAGGGCAGCCCAATTCAAGAGGAAAGGCAAAGCTCCTGTCAAGCCACTAAACCTTTCAGTCCCTATTAAGTTTAGAAAGGTGCAAGTGCCTTCTAACTAATATGATCATGAAAATATTCATGGTCATTTTATGACTAATGTTTCTGATTAACAAGGGTGTAAATGCCAACAGGCCTATCCATGTTCATAAACCCAATGGTTATAAGAAATCAGTGGGTGAAGCTGCTGTGCAGCACCAGCAATGGACAGAAATTCTTCTGTCAAGGGTGTATCTAGATCTAGATACAATAAGTTTGAATGTTGGTGCTGTGGCAAGAGAGGCCATTTTGCATTAGACTGCTGGCATAACACAAGTGTTAGAAAGAACAATAGTCTACCTATTAGAAGAGATAATGGTAGCTTTGTTAATGCTAACCTGAACCAAGGACCCAAGACTTTCTTGGGTTCTAAGGGTAAAAATCTGTGTTGCAGGAAAGTCCAAGTGGCCATGCCCCTATTTGGTACTTGGACAGTGGTTGTTCCAGGCACATGACTGGGACAAAGGGGCTGCTGAAGGAGTATACATCTGTCAAAGATGGACCTAAAGTGATCTTTGGTGGATCTGAAAAAGGAATCATCAAGGGTTTGGTAACATTTCTTCTAACCTAATTACTATCACCCAAGTGGCTTATGTAAAAGGTTTGAAACACAATCTAATAAGCATAAGCCAGCTGAGTGATTTAGGATATGACATTTCATTTGTTAAGGATGGATGTCATATCAAAAGGTCAAGTGATCAAGAGATCATATTGACTGGGTATAGGAAGAGAAATGTATATTGTCTTAATTTGTATGTGAGAATAAGGCTTCTCCCATCTGTCTTGTAGCTGATGACAATGCTTCTCATTGTGTTAAGTGGCACAAGAGATTGGCTCATCTTAACTACAAGACAATTGGCCAACTCTTTAGCATGAGTTAGTGAGGAATGGTCCTCAAGTTAAGTGTATAAAGGAAGGAATATGCTCAGCTTGTCAAAAGGGCAAGCAGAGAAAATCCTCCTTTCATAGCCTTGAAAACAAGGATTCTGTGAGGTGCTTATACCTCTTGCATATGGATCTTTTTGGTCTTATGCCAGTTTCATAGTCTAGGTAGGAAGGTCTACACTTTTGTGGGTTGTAGATGACTATTCTAGATTTACATGGGTGTTCTTTCTGAGATAGAAATCAGAAACCCCAAGTGTCTTACTCAATTTTGTGAAGCAAATTCAGAATGAACTGAATAGTACAGTGGTCAAACTTAGAAGTGACCATGGTACTGAGTTTCAATCTGAAAGCATGACAAAGTTATGTGAAGACTTTGGGATTTTCCAAGAGTTCTCCTCACCTAGAACACCACAGCAAAATGGCATTGCTGAAAGAAAGAATAGAACATTAATTAAAGCTGGTAGAACACTATTAAGTGACACCTCTCTTCCAGAATATTTTGGGCTGAGGCAGTAGTAAACACTGCTTGTCATGTAATCAATAGGGCTTCTTTCACCAAAAGCCACAAAATGAATCCCTATGTGATTATGAAAGGCAGAAAACCAAATCTATCCTACTTTAGGATCTTTGGTTGCAAGTGTTATATACTTAACAATGGCAAGTCATATTTGACTAAGTTTGCTGCCAAATCCCAGGATGGGATATTTGTTGGGTACAACACAAATAGTAAGGCCTATAGAGTCTTCAACTTGACTACTCGAGTTGTAGAGGAGTCTGTTCATGTTGTATTTGATGAAACAAGATTAATCAACTGTGAGTTGTCTTGTAGATCAAATGATTCAACAGGTATAAGCAAAAGTATAGGCAAATTCTTCATTGCTGAAGCAATAAAGGAAGATGAAGCATTGGAAAATGAAGGCTATTGTCCAGGGGGAGTACAAGACTCAATAGGAGATGATGAAAACCAAGAGGTTCAGCATGAAGAAGGAGCTGGAGATGTTCTACAAGAAAGGAATCTACCTCCAGCTACAAGACATTTAAGAGATCATCCAGCTGATCAGATTATAGATGATCCAAGACAGGGAGTGCATACTAGAAGCAGAAATCAAAGCACAGACCTGCATTCAAGTTTCCTGTCTCAAATGGAGCCTAAGAAGTTTGAAGAAGCCATCCAAGACCAGCACTGGACTGATGCTATGCAAGAGGAGCTGAATCAATTCAGAAGGTACAATGTCTGGGAGCTTGTTCCTAAACCAAGAGGCCACAACATAATTGGCACAAAGTGGATTTATAGGAACAAATTGGATGAGAGTGGAATAATAGTGAAGAATAAAGCAAGATTGGTTGCAAAAGGATACAGGCAGGAAGAAGGGATTGACTTTGATCAAACCTTTGCCCTAGTAGCAAGGCTGGAGGCAATCAGAATGTTCCTTGCCTATGCAGCCTATCAAGACTTCAAAGTGTTCCAGAATGGTGTGAAATCAGCATTCCTGAATGGTGATTTAAAAGAGGAAGTCTATGTAGAGCAGCCATCAGGTTTTGTAGATCCTCTTAAACCTGATTATGTCTATAAGCTTAGAAAAGCTTTGTATGGGTTAAAGCAAGCCCCAAGGGCTTGGTATGAACCTTGTCTACTTTCCTTATTGAGAATAAATTCTCAAGAGGAAAAATAGATAAAAACTCTATTCCTTAGGGAATCCAAAGGTAAGATCATCTTAGTTCAGATCTATGTTGATGACATAATCTTTGGATCTACTGAAAACAACCTTTGTAAAAAGTTTGCCAAACTTATGCAAGGGAAGTTTGAGATGAGCAGTATGAGGGAACTTAAGTTCTTCTTGGGACTCCAAGTAAGACAGACTGATGATGGCCTATCCATATCCCAGTCTAAGTTCACTAAAGAATTAATTAAGAAGTATGGTATGGAGTCATCCTCCACTATGAGAACTCCTATGGGAACAAGTATGCCTATATGCAAGATGATGCAGGTAAACCTGTTGATGAATCTTTGTATAGAGGAATAGTTGGCTCACTACTATATCTCACTGCTAGTAGACCAGATATTATGTATGCTACATGTGTCTATGCTAGGTACCAAGCCTGCCCTAAAGAATCTCATTATATTACAGTCAAAAGGATTCTGAGATATCTTAAGGGCACACCTAATCTAGGCCTTTGGTACCCTAGGAATAGAGATTTTCTACGAACAGGTTATTCAGATGCAGACTTTGTAGGCTGTAGAGAGGATAAAAAGAGTACAACATGTACTTGTCAATTCTTAGGAGGAAGATTGATATCTTGGAGTAGTAAGAAGCAGACCAGTGTGGCTATATCCATAGCTGAATCAGAATATGTTGCTGCTGGCAGCTGCTGTGCACAATAATTGTGGATACAGCATCAGCTTAAAGATTATGGTATTCAAGTAAGTAGAACACCTCTTTTGTGTGATTCTAAGAGTGCAATTTCTATTGCTAATAATCCTGTTTCTCATAGTAGAACTAAGCATATAGAAATTAAATACCATTTTCTTAGAGAACATGTAGAAAGAGAAGACATCACATTGGAATTTGTTAAAACAGATTATCAAATAGCAGATGTATTTACTAAGCCACTGGATGAAACAAAATTCAATAAATTTAAAATTGAATTAGGCATGCTGACCATTGATTAGTTTATCAACAAACTTACAAGTAACATATTAGATTATCAAGTGGTCTCAAGTGGTATTGACAAAAATAGAAGTTGGCTAAGTAAAATAGTGTCGACACATTCAGTGATAATGTGTCGACACAGTAAAGTCATGACGACTAGTCAGAGAATATGTGTCGACACAGAGAATTTGTGTCGACACTTAAGAATCAAATAGTCGACTCATCCAGGAATGTAGTGTCGACTTCACCAGAATAGTGGTGTCGACACTTACAGATTTTGTGTCGACACTTATCCTAAGAGTCGACACAGAATTTCTGATGCTCTACTACTATGTCTCTCAGGTGTCGACATATCAACAATTGGTGTCGACACATAGTAGACAGATTTGTTGTCGAGACAATAGAAGTTTGTGTCGACACATTCCATCTGTGTCGACACATATAGACTATTTTTGCCTGCCTTTTGATCTTCTTTCAATAGAAGGTATAAATAGGTCAAGAACTTATTCTGTCGACACGCTTACAAGGTTATCGAGACTGAAACCCTGTGTCAACATTCTCTCTCTCTTCTCTCAAGCTTTCTCGTCTGATCAATGGCGCCAAAGGTTGCAGATAACGTCAATGAAGGATATGAGTTGGTGCGCAATGGCTTTGCGGATGCCCCGACAGATGTTCAAAGGATAGTCAATCTAATTTCTGAGTCTAGATTAGAGTTTCTAGTTTCTGAACCGACAAAGATCTGGAAGAAGGAGGTGATTGAATTCTTTACCTCTGCATCAGTGGATTCAGATGGTCTCAAGATCAAAGCCACAGTTCATTGGTCAAGGTGAAAATTACCCCAAGAAGTTTAAGAAAGATTCTCCAATTACCTATCATTGAGAATGAAGAAGAAGTCCCTGCTTCTAAGTCAAGAGGGGCTCTCCAATGGTGTGGATTGGATCCAACCCTGAAGATTGGAGCTGCTTCAAACAGAAAAGGGATGAATCAACAAGGAAAATTTTTGTCTGAAGTGGTTGGCAAGGTGATTCTGTGCAAACCAGGTGGACATGACAGGATTTCAGCCTATATGTTCAGCCTAATGACCAGAATTGTGTTTATAATTCCAACTGACTGGTCAGCTGTAATATTTGATAAAATCAAGGAGGAATCAAGAAGCCAAATCTGGCTAGAATTATGAGTTTATTACCTGATTGGAGTGATCCCTGAGGTTATGCAACAATGGCCTGGGACAAAGATTAATCACATGAGGAAAATGGATACAAGATTATTTTCAAGGTGGGATAGGGTTGCTGTCTAAAGATGTGCCTGATGAGAGCAGGCAGGTAACCCCTGTGAGATCCCCTGCACATGATCTAAGCACTGCCTAGCATCAAGAAGAGCAAGTGAGAAAGCAGGTTGAAGATCATCCTGAGTCTGTTCAAGCTCACACCTGCCCAGAATGTATCTACTTCTGAACAAGTAAAGGGGAGCAAGTGAGTTTTTCTGCCAAGGTCATTCCTAATATTTTTACTCCTGCACAGGTACAGGGGAGCAAGTGCATTCTCCTACCTAGGAAATTCAACATACTGAACAAGTGCAGGAGGTGCAAATGTCTGACCATGT